>CM040399.1:14023886-14176386 GCA_022702515.1 Ilyophis sp. 1 JC-2022 | reverse complement strand
ATCGCCTGTCTCGGCTTTCGCCGTGACCCTTTCACATCTTCAAGGACTGGCGCGTTTCCCCTCTGGACCTCACAACCGCGCAAGCCGAGCAACATGGTCAGTAGAAATTAAACCTGCGCAAAAAAGTGAATTACACTATTCATTTTCATGCTATTTTGTGCAGAAAATGTTTTGTAGCCTGGTTTTCTTTGCAACGTTTTATTTATTTATTTTTTTACAGGTCATGCGCACAGTAAGACAAGAAATTCAACATTTGCGGTGGTTGTGATAGTTTATGTATGTAGATAACCTATAGGCCCTACATGCCACCTGCCACGCCACATGCCACCCTCGGAAATTAAATTTTATTTTTTTATATGAAAATGCTTATACAAACCGACACTTTTAGCATGACACGGATTGTGCGTGCTATACAGTGTGTGGACAGATAGGCATGTAGAGGCGCTACAGAGGAGTCGTACAAAAGCCAGCCAGTTACGGACAGGGAGGCACAACAGCTGGGGTCCAGATGTGCGTGGCACAACCACGCCTCGTGAATTTCTCTGACTGACAGGATAGACCCCAGCGTAGCCCCCCCCCCCCCCCCGAGCGACATCACTCGAGGGGTTAAGAGAGGAGGAGAAAACCAGCCCGGGACGGAGCTAACAGGTAACAGAATCCATTACTCCCGCGTGCAGTATCCGCATAGGGCCCGAGTCGCTTGTCAGGGGCAGCCTCTGACAGGATTCGCCGAGCCAGGGGTGACCTTCACCGCCGAGAAGCGAGGCAGCCGTGGATAACGGCGTGGCGGAAGGCCCAATCAGAGCCCCGCTCCTGGACGGGCCCTCATTATAGGCCGGGTGTGAATTTCATTACGCGGTACGAGAGCCGCGTATTCCAAACGCCGCCGGCAGAGCGGACCCCGGAAGGAGAGTGAGTGATTGGGCTCCGTCGGGGAGAAGGGTGCGTGTCGTTTTACGGCGCTTCGCCGAGCCACTGTGAAGCTGCGGACAGGAGCCCCCGTCTTGCGGTGTGGCTCCATGCCCCCCCCCCCCCTCCCATCCCCTCTCCGCCCGCTCGCCTTACACCCCTGCTGTGAATTGTAATGTACTAAGCTGCCATTCCTGTTGTCAGGTTGAGAGGAGGAGGACAAAGGTGCTCTCTGTTTAATGTGCCGTGCAGCCGGAAAGCCCTCACGCGGCGCTGCCAGGAGAGGATCTCCAACCCCTCCAGGACTAAACAAGCTCAAGCTGGGGAAACCAGAGAGGGGCAAGGTGGTGAAACTGCGGGGGTCCCTCCCACAGGAAATCAGCAAACCTTCAGAATTGGGGGGAAGGGGGGTCTCGAAAAATGTCAAGGAGGGTCCCCATACAACCTGCCCAACATTGCCCACCGTGCCTCCTCTTCAGTGACGGGATTTCCGGAGTGAATCTGAATTTGCTTCCAATTATAATTTCTCATTAATGAATTTCAGTGACTCTCGGCGGTCCCGGCCCGAACGACTGTTCGTCAGGCTAAAAGAAACCCTATGTCCCTGGTGTTCTCTGGGTCTGAGGACGACTGGTTTTCCACCGTCCCTTTAGCTGGGAGTCAGGCGTGAAGACAGTCTGGCCAATCGGTAGCACAAACTGTTCAGTTAATTACGTGGGAGAAAGAAAACCAGGACCGGATTTAGAGTCCTGGTCCAGATTTATATGTCCATGCCTTATGTCCTCATGCTTCTCTTATTAGGTGCTACAGGTCCAAGGCTACATTAGTAGCGCCGAATACATAAAAATGCAACTGCTAACGACTTCATATTTTACCGTGATAATTACCTGCAACGTGCTTGCTTATTACTTCACTCAATTATTAAACACAATAACCAGCAATAATTAGAGAGGGATATTTGCGCTCCCTTATGTAATGATAACCTTGTTCAATTATTATATTGGGTTGTGAAGGCAGGACTTTAATTGTTCTTGGCAACGAGAGAAAGCAAATTCACGTACCGAACAACTGCCAATGGCACAATAAACATAAAAGAAATTAAATCCATTTGGAATTAACCTTAATTTCTGTCAGTGTGTACAGTCAAGTACAATACAGGAGGAAGACAGGATAGACGCTCGGCTTATGTTAAGAATGATTAGACATGGGAAATAGACAGATTTTGCAATACGTTTGCGAGGCAGTGAAAGACCTAATGTGCACCACTTTGCAGTCATAGCCACACCAGGGAATGTGAAATGTGTTATAAATCACTCCATCTACTGAGAGCACCAAGGATCCAGCCTTTCATCTACTCTGAGCTGCCAGACAGAAAAAACCTGTCTTCACTAAAGCCTCGCAGAGAGAGAGAGAGAGACAGATGGAGAGAAAGAGACAGACAGAGAGAGAGACAGATGGAGATGGAGAGAGAGAGAGAGAGACAGATGGAGACAGAGAGAGACAGAGAGTGTAGGTGTGTGTATATGCACCTTTGAGCAGGTTTGTGTGTACGTAAATGTGCCAGTGTGCGCGTGCAGGCGGACGTGTCCGTGTATGCACGTGCGCGTGTGCTTACGAGTGTACCTGCGGGGGGTTCCGCGGCGTGACAGGCTCATAAGCCCTGGGCCTCCCTTTTTTCGCAGGGTAGCGTCCCCACTGGCTCCTGGGAGCGGGAGCAGATGAAGACAAATGGAGAGGAACGCTCCTCGCAGGTGTGGGAGGCCCGCAGGGAGGGCGGCCGGGAGGGAGAGAGGCATTAGCAGGAGCGCGGTCCTCCCACAGGAGGAAAAGGAACGGCAGCCCAGAGACCACACTCGCACCGCGCCCGCCTGCTCCTCCCCGGCGAGGGGGGACCGGCCAACAGTCTCATCACACTGGAGCCATCTTTCTAATCCTCCCAGGGAGGGGCTTGACTCATCCAATTTCCTCCCCACAATCAGATAGGTCCATAATTACATCTCGGCAGGCGGGGAAACTCGACGGCACTTTGTCACCGGGAGAGAAACAGAGAAAGGCACACAGAAGGTTGATCCATTAAGGGTTTAATAAGCGACTGAAAGCTCTCTCTCCCTCCGATGCCACAAACTCGCCTCTTACCGTCTCACTGACTCTGCGCAGCGCATTACGCTCATATCAACCCATTATAGAGCGTCAGGACCAGAGCCCTTTACAAAGAATTCACACGTACAACGAAAGCTGTAACACTTTCAGCATCGGCATAAAAACAATAACGGGAATGTCTCATTAATTATTTGCGTGCGCGCTGGAAAAACCGACGTGTGAATTGTAACCGGGGATTTCACATACTCATTTTTAAAACAATATTTTCCCGGGAAAATACAGAAACATTCGAGTGTATTAATCCCTATTCATATTTTAGCAGCCCTCAAAGACATCCAGGAAATACAGAGAATTTTGAATACAGGACCTGCCTAATGTACTCCCTTATTTGTTTTCAGTAACATCTATTTCACAGTGCTCCTTAGATAATATATTTTGTGGATTCTTGTGAGAAACAAAGACATTTGTCAAATTTCTTTTGAGGAACAAAATGTTTTAGCATATATTTGTAATACATGTTGTTTGATGAGCTTCTCAACCCAACCCAAGGCTGCAAGCGACGACATATATGTCGTAAATCGATGAGGACTGTCATAAACGTGACTTCAATTTGCTGAGGGCGTGCGTGACCTCCGTTTGAGCAGCGTCCTTGAGACGAGTGCCACAGCACGGCGCGCGGCGGCTCGAGAATGAATCAACACAATCCACACTACATTTGTTTTTTTTTGTCATTTCCTGTGATGTCAGGCGTGCAACATTTTTTGTGCGTGTGCGCGTGTGTGTGTGTGTGTGTGTGTGTGTGTCCGGCGTGCTTTTTGGTGTCAGTGTTCCGGCACAATGTTAAATCAAAAAGTACCAAGTACAAATTTGGAGAGCTTCCAAACGCCCAGGAGACAGAATACAGATCTTCACACTTCGCACGGCCAGCGCCCTTCAGCAACTATCAATCAAGGCGACATTTATACAGCACCTCTCACGTAGAAATATCACGTCAAAACCAATCTGCTCTCCGAGGAGAAAAAACACGCGAGGAGAACTCCGAGAACCTGTTTCGGCTCAAACGTACTTGAATCATGACATGGTGGGGAGGGGCAGAGTTTTGGCCGAACAGCCGGTCAAAGAAACATGTGAACTACAAAAGATGGTACTGAATAATCTGTTCAGTGTTAGGCTACTTGGCCACCTGGGCTAAAGGCGCCCCCAAAGCAAGCGCACAAAAGTTTACGAGTACATCTACAAAATACAAAAATAACAGTCACCGAGGCAGACGGTCGAGGGAGGCAATTATGAAAACGCAGGAATGGAGGAATCCAAAACAGGCCGGGGTTTATAGCAAAGGAGGTATACACAATTTACATTTCCTCAAAAACACTCCCTTTGTAAGCCCTGTAAGTGTTTCTGCTCTTATTGTGAAGAACAAGCCTTTTCACATAAGCAGCCGCCCCCAATTTGAGCTGAAGCTCATCTGTGAGCGGGATCTGTACACTGCAGGGGCTGCGGGACTCCAACGACATCCATAAAGCACTCGGCTCAAAAGGGGAGACAAACAGGAAGCGACCATTGGAATCCCAGAAAAATGAGCCCTTTTCACACGTGGAACCCGCAACATTGCCCCGGGTTCAGTTGTCCGGGTGAGTCAGCGGTTTTCCCCATTCAGACACAGGTCTCCGATATGGAAAACTCCTGCATGGAATCCGTTCACACGCGACACGACCGCTCCGGATGGATTAGGCAAGGCAGGATATCTACTCTCCGAGCCAATGCAGGACGAGCATTAATGTTACGTCAGGTCGTCTTTAAAACAGCCAGATATTTCGCCGAATAATGGTGTTAGCAGTGACGTAAATCCGACCAACACAACACAGTTGAAGAGTGATAGTTGTAAGATAACTCATTGGTAACATCTTTAGCCAATATAGCTCAGTTATATGATCCCCAATCAGTGGCGGAGATTTAGACGGTGCAGCTGCACTGGGGCCAGTGGTCTGAGAGGGAACCGTGTCTAAGATGCCTGCGAAAGGGGCTCGCGTTCAAATCCTGTCGGAGCGCTGGCAAAGTACTGTCACTCGCCTGACCTTTCATCCCTGTTACGGTTCTAACCGTTCCACGCCATGTTTTATGTTTATTGTTATGTCACGCCCTTATTTGTATTCACGTTCTGTCATAGTTTATTAAGTTGCATACATATTTCCATGTTTTTCCGCAGCCTTGCGTTCATGCTGTTTCTTCTCTTGCTGTCACTCACGCTTCCCTAATTGTTTCATTCTCCCTTGTCAAAGTACTAATATACTAACATTAGATCAGGATTGGGTAATACTAACTATCTAACCATGTGTTCATGTTTACCTTACGTTTCTCGTACATGTTAATTACTAATTTACTAACGCTAGGTCAGGATAGGTTAACTACTAACGATTTACTAATTGCCTCGTTACGTGTCTCATTTTCTCAAGCTGTTGTGAATTTCCTGCTGCTCTCAAGCTAAGTGTCTGCACCTGTCTACACCTGCATATAAGATCAGTGTTCATGTCATGTCCTTGCGAAATTGTTGCCTCACTAGCACTCTTAAGCATTTGTCAAGTCTACGCATTCTGATTTCCTGTTTTGATCCAAGCCTGTTTTGTGACCACTGTTTACTGCCAGCCTTTTTTTTTCACTGCCTGTGTGACCACGATTCCTGCTTGCTTGCTTTTTACTTTTGCCACGCGGCGAGGACTCCGGTCTGACCCTGCTTGTTTTTCGACTATTCTTTTGCCTTCTCCCTTTTGTACCTCTGCCACGCTGATTGCCTTCCTGGTTCCGAACTACTGCCTGGCTTACCGACGACGAGACTGCCTTCTCCCTCGGTACTTTTGTTTATTGGCTGGATTTTTTTGTGTATGACCTTTGCTTGTGCTAAGACAACGATTACTGGACTTTCCTTAATAAAGCCCTTGCGGGTATTTATTACATCCATTGTTCTGAGTCGTGCTTCTCGGGTCCAACCCTCCATGCACACACACACACACACACACACACACACACACACACACAAACACACACGAGGCAATTGTTCCCATGGCCTGCTAATCAACAGAGTAACAGTGACATCAGCAACGCAGACTCTCGGCTCAGTCTAATGGGTTTGGGTTGATATGAAAGAGCCAAAATGAAAGAGCCAATACTGTCTCAGTAAAAATTCCTACGCGCACACGACGCAAACGTGCAAATTTCCATGGGTGGGGAAAAATAAATCGCTAACAAACAACTAAAATAAAAACCCGACTGAAATTCTGTGTCCATCAACCCCTAAGAGAATTGGGACCTGAAGTGTGTTGCAGTACTGTGTTTGGGGAACTTCATTCAGGACAGGTGGTGCTGGTGGAATAGGAGGGATCCTTTCCAGATCGACCCACAAAGGGCTTATTAAATCCTCCAGCCCCTCCCAACTGAACAGTAATCTCTAAACAAGAACCTGTTGTCAAATGTCCGCCAACACAGTGCTGAATTGAGAGGGTGGGTTCTGCCAAACTACTCTTTCAAAGAGCATTGAGGACACAAAAAACCGGGACACACGCACGCATACACATGCGCACACACACACACACACACACACACACACACACACACACAGAGAAAACCTAAACGATGCCCATGGTTGCAAACTGGCTTCAGCCAACCGCCAAGGAAATAAATGCATCATTCTTTTCAATTTGCTGGGATATTGCCAGGATGACAAGACAATCACTTCTGTAATGTGAAATCCAGAGAGCCGGACACAGCGAGAAGCCCCTGCCAGAGAATATTACAAGACAAGAGGCCGCAATACGCTCCTAAACTTAAGGCCCATAACCCGTCCGCCGTCCCCAAACAGAGGGGGCCGCAGGCTTTTAACAGCCGGCAGAGCGATGCGTCTGAGTCCGGCCGACCAATTACGGCGTGCTGCGCTGCAACCTTTCAGCCGCTGTCAGCAATTAGAGGCAGAAGACAGGCAATCTCCCGCGCTACGGCGCGGCGGTAACAGCGCCGCGCGGAAGACCAGCCCGCTTGGCTGCACTCAATCCCAACCCTAATAACCAGGCCTCATTGGCAAAGGGCTCCTGGTTCAGAGGAATGGCTCTGCATGAGGAGGGGGGAGAGGTAGAAAGAGAGAGAGGGGGAGAGGGAGAGAGAGAGAAAATAAGAAAAGAGGCTCTGTCAGCTTGAGGATCAGACCTGCATGGCAAACATGCACAAGAGAAAATACCCCCTCAGTAGGACAATCAGGGGTTTCTTTCACTTCCTCTCCTTCATCAAGGCAAAGAGCCTCTTGGGAAGGAGGGAGGGGGGAGGGTCACAGGGAACGAGGACGGTTAATAACATTGATTTCACTCTTGTTCTCTGAGAGATGAATGTGCTTGTTGAAAAATAAAGAATTACTTCTGGGTGAATAACACTCTTGTGTTTCTCACCCTCTTTCTCTCACTCACACACACACACACACACACACAAGCACACACACACTCACACAAATCAGCATTGCCTATCTGAATTGTGAAGGGAAAATACATTTGTGTGGCAAGTGGTAAGAGCTTCACTAATGCCATTCATTCTTTTTCCCATTTAATCACAGGCTTCAGTATTTTCTTAATGAAAATATGTATCATAGACATTCCCCGATAAACGTATGGAATAATGCAGTTATCACTGCCCCCTGGAAAGCAGCAGAGGGGGGTACATGCGGTGTATGATATATGTTTTCGCTTCTAAGCTCACAAGCCCTGCAATTCAGCGCTGAGAACTGCTGTTATTTTTACGTTTGAAGCGCGACAAATTAGCCGTTTGCTCAGCGATGATAGACTTAATGAAGTCATTTATTCTGGTTGCATGGTTTACACATTACTCCTGGCTGTGGAGGATTCCTGTTTCAGGGCCATGTTTATGACATCACCTTCCCCGGCACGCCAAGGGCAAGCAGAAAACACACAGCCTAACAACGCCCCCCCTAACAACTTGGCAGCCATACGCGACAAACTGCTTCTGGAACTTTCTGATGTCTCCACCAGTGATATACCGGGGACGTTCTGGAATGCCCCTCCCCCAACCCCCCTCTCACAGAAACTTTGTCACGCTATAACCTGTATCAGAGACATCGCCCAGGAAATAATAAGCAAGCAGTAGGCAGAAAGTAGTCCAACGAACCACACAAATTTAAAACAAAGAGATAACAGGCAGCGCAAAAGATACACAATGTCAACTTGGCTGGGGGGGGGGGCATATATGAGAAGTGATACTCATATATGCTGCTGTATGTTCAGTTACGTCATTATTTATTTGCTCAGCAGACAGCTTTGTGCACGACAACTTCCATTTACCTATTATCAATTCATTAGACTGGATGCATGCGAGCAGTTGTGAGTTAAAGACCTAGCTGAAGGGAAGAAGTCAGCACTCCAGCTGGGGGTTGAATCGGCGGGTCTCGGGTTACACGCCCTGCTCCTCAAACGCTAAGCCCCTCGCCCACTCGGGCTATCTGACCCACGCTGGGGAGTCACAGGCTCGCCTTACGCTACACAAACACCTTGATCCTAAAGTGGCCACGGCATCACTATTCGAAAACACGCCTGGCTTTGCACTCCACTCATACTACCGTTTGCACATAATATGTCACATCTATGACACATTGGCGTGGCAAGTATCCCCGCGCAAGTAGTTTTGCGACCTTTAACCTTAATATAACAAAGTGCTATATTACAAACCGTGTTTATCTTTGCAAATCATCGACGATGAAAGGGAAAAAGCTCTGTAAAAACAACCCTTCTGCTCTAGCCTGACCTTTGACCCAATGACCTGTCACACAGAGCGCTGAGCACATTACTTTAAAGCACCTCCACGCCAGCTTTCTAAACGCGCCGTCCTGAGTTTCTCAAAGACATGCTGTCAATGGGCATCGCACCAGCAGTGAAGGTCGTAGCACTTTCTAGCTCCGGATTTAGCTCCCGTTGGTGGATGTGTGCGCTTTCTCTTTACAATGCAAATAAAATTTGTTTTATAGTCAGAACTCATGAAAGACAGATTTAGAACCAAATTTTTATCTGGAAGACACCTCTATCGGGGGCTTGTTTCAGGAAAGTGATGTAATCGTTAGTCTCAGATCGTAAGTCATGGTGAAATCGTGTTTCAAAATTTTTGTTGCAGGCAATTCACAAATAAATCTGCTACCACCTCAGGGATATCCCCACCCCCATCTACCACTTGCAACTGTGTACAGAGAGGAAGATCGATTCAATAGCTTGTCATGGTTCATCCTGAACGGGTGTTATTTATTTATTTATTTGTCTTTACGTCAGTAACTACACACACGACAGTAATAAAAGTTCTAAGTTCATCCTTAAATAAGAAGTGCTGTCTGTGCTTCCCTTTAATGTCCAACATTAGCGTACTAGGATTCAGCACCAGCACTGACCCTTATTAAAACCTGATAATAACAATGCTTTCCTTCAATATCAACCCAAACCCAATTATTATGTTCAACCGCATGCCATAAAACAGATGGTATGTATGGTAGACCTACTTATTTTGAAATGTGCATGAATATGGATTTATTTTATTGACAATTATGTGGTTTTGTTCATTACATACAAATAGGATATGTTCACCTCACAGGACCAAACGGAATTTAGTGAGCGTCACGCGGTTTGTGCGCACGCCCACTCGTTAGCACTGAAACAAAGGCAGTCAAGAGTGATAATGGCCATTGCCAAGCCGCGGCTTTCTCTTACGAGTGCCGTGCACGCTTACTCTGCGCACTGCATTCACGGAACAAAATCTTTTTTCTGAAACGCCTCACGCCTCCCACCTCACAAACATCAAGTCCAGTGCCACAGAGACGGACACAAAATCGGGCGATATTTCCTTCAAGCGCAAGACGGTTTCACCATGATCGTGTTGTTGATACCCATTAATGCATCACCCAAAATGCATCGGCATGAATCCACCCCTCCAAAAAAACAAAACATCCCTCTGCATTAACAGTAGCGAATTGGGATATACCCTGAATGATCATAATAATAACCATTTAAACTTTTGACTCTCTCTGTATTGGAAGGCTCAGACCCCTTCATCTAAAAATTGACAACAGACATTAACTATAATAAAGTCATCAATAACTCTAATTATTTTAAAAATAATTTATGACGCAAATCCTGATGCGTTTATCATCGATAAGTGAAACACCACTTGAGCATTTACGCGTCACAAACCATTTTCAACATAAAAAAACACTGGCCTGGACTCCTCCGACTGGACGGTGGAGAGTACTGCCCTTACTGCAGAGCGCTGTCTGATTGAGAGAGCTGTAACCGGGGTCCTCCGCTGTCCCAGTTTGCTGGATATGTGTCAGGCCCTGCTCCTTCAACCAGCCTTAAATGGGGTGAGACAGTACAGCCGTTGTCTGATCAGAACGAGCCCTCTCCCATTGGACTGTAGCGGGTAAAAATAGCGCCTGCTCTTCAGCTGCAGTGCTCCCGCTACGTGGGCGGAATAGCAGCCTCGAAAAGCACAAATGCTCATTCCCCAGTGGGGAGAGGAAATAAGTAATTAGTTTTTTTAAGTAAATTTGACATGTCCAACTCCCACCCTAATTCGGAATGTCCAATTAGCTATTTGCAGCCATGTTCGCGCAGCGATTCCCGCTGTCGATTCGGGAGTGTGTAGACATCCGAGGCTCTCCGGGAGTCGCTAGAGAGTCGCGATGCAACATGGACCCCTAACCCTAAACCCTAACCCATCCCTGCGCGACACAATCACCAATCGCACGTCGTCCCATGGGGCTACCAGCCACAGTAGGCACCGGCAAGATCTGTATTTGATTAGAGTATGTCGGACCCATCCATGCACCAGACCGGTGCTTTAACCGCATAAGCCACCCAGCAACCCCTATGGAGGAGCAAGAAAATTACAAAAAACAAAACACCCCTGGTGACAATCGTGTGCTTACCTGAGATTAATATGTAGGTCTCCTCCTAATGACAGAGAGATGCATAGCTTGTTACACACTGATCAATGATGTAATCAGAATTATGCACAAATTGATTCGGCTAATTGCCTGCTGCAATTCTCCCAATGCTGTTGCATACATTACCTCAGTTTGTATCCCGGGTTGTCACCAGTGCTGTTTTCAAACCAGTCACACAGGTCTGAAAACTAAAAGAAAAGACCACGCCCCTCACTGCACCTCCCCGCCTTGTTAGCCACAGCAATCACAGCTCGTCTCAATGAGAGAGGCGGAGGCACCAGCTGCAGAGCAGCGTCTGTTCTGAGACCATCGAGCGGCTGTGGAATAAAAGTCCATTTCTCTCTCTTTGATTGGACTTTGAGGATGCTTCCCACGGGCTATCGTTTGGAGACTTGGTTGCAAGTCAGTGGCTGTCATGTGACCATTGATAATGGCCATGTGGTCGCCCCAACATGGACACTAGAGTGAGAGAGAGAAAGAGAGAGGGAGAGAGAGAGAGAGAGAGGGAGAGGGAGAGGGAGAGAGAGAGATGAATGGAGAGAACAATTCAGGGAAGTGCTCCCCTCTGATCTGTCACCAACAGGAAGTTGCTGAGCTGAAGACCAGACTCGGAGAAACACAATTTGTTTTTTGTAATCTCTGACACAAGCTTAAGGCACGCTCTGCTCTCTCGCTGTCATAACGACAAATTTCTGCTGAGAGAGAGAGAAAGAGAGGGTGGGGGGGGGGGGGGGTTTTGGCAGCTGGTGGTTGGAGGAAGGGTAGAGGAGCACAATCATAGTCCCGGCAAGGTGAGCCCCAGCCCGGCAGGGCCAGTCCTCCTCCGGTACAACGGGCTGGGCTCCTGCTGCACCCTGACCCAAATACAAGAGCGGGATGTCAGATGGATGAAGACGCCACATTAGTCCCGCCGTACAGCCTGGCCATTAGCAACGTGGCGCCAACGGCCGACTGAGCCGCCAGCCGCGGCACTCTGCCCTCCCCGGACCTTCCCCACGCCATCCCTTACGACCAAAATTAGACGCTACAGAAATGTGCAGGGGCCAAGGTGGGAGCATTCAAAACAGTATCTTCCTGAGGAGAGCCAGAGAAGGACAACAGAGAACATTTACCACACAGTTAGCAAACTGCATAAGAACATCTATCACACAGTTAGCTAACTGCATAAGAACATCTATCACACAGTTAGCTAACTGCATAAGAACATCTATCACACAGTTAGCTTCAAATATGATCTTTTTTTTTCACTCTTACGTTTGGACAATCACAGAAAATAGAAATGGCTCCTGAAAGACGCAGAGATACAGACACGTGTGTGCACTCTATGGGGCAGAGAGCTAAGCAGATAATCACTCATGTGCTGTGTATTGGCTTGCTAGCTAGCCGCAAGCACAGAAAATGACATGATCTCCACCCACCACTTTGAATCCTCTTGTGCAATAATTTTTTCTCAGCAAGATAAACTGACGATCTGAACGACCTGACACTTTGATATCCAGCATTTACAGGAGGCTAGCTGTGATACTAGCGCATGCATATACAGTTCACTAAGGACACCCACACACATTTTAAACATCCATAAATCTAAGCTAATTTCAGTCACAAATATTTTTGGACTACGCATTGTGCAAGTAGAAGTACAAGCATGAACCTCAACTATAACCGCAGCCTAGACGTGAAATATTCACTCACATTTATACATCTGACATTATTTTTCCATGCTTTCAATCAAAGATTAGTCATATGATAAATTGACTGCTTTGATCTTTTATCCAGCTTTGTGATGTAAATGAAGAAAAGATTCTTCAATGTATTTGGGTATTTGAACATCATCTTGAGTGCACACCTCCACCGTTTGGGTATATGATTAAGTTGGTATTGTAGCCGAGTACAGAAGGTGAATAAGGGCTGCTGCATTCTGGACAGGAGTGGGAAGCACATGTTTAATTAATTGCATATTTTACGCATAGCAAACATGCCAGGTCAGCCCCGGTGCATCCAGAACACCGGGGAGAGGCGCATAAAACCCGCAATTCGCTCTTAAAAG
Source organism: Ilyophis sp. 1 JC-2022 (assembly GCA_022702515.1). Classification (NCBI taxonomy): domain Eukaryota; kingdom Metazoa; phylum Chordata; class Actinopteri; order Anguilliformes; family Synaphobranchidae; genus Ilyophis; species Ilyophis sp. 1 JC-2022. Next base: position 14,163,355 of record CM040399.1, on the reverse strand, counting down.
ACATCCAAATTTACGGCGTCAAACGTGGCAATTCCGAGAAGCCTAATAAGATCCGTAACGGTGCAGACATTCCGGTTGGCACGGAGACAGCCTTATTTATTTTTCATGCTATCCGAGGCCTGTAGCTGTAGTCTGCCTGCCATTGGCTGACTCCAGACCCTGCTGGCTATATCCTCTGCTGTGATGCAGGACCACATGGTATGTGACCTCTCCTTGGTGGCAAAATGCCCAGCACAGACAGAAAGAATGAAGAAGGGGGTGGGGGTAGGGGGTGGGGGCGGGAGTTCAGTGCACATCACTGCCACACACAGCAGATAATGAAGCCAAACCCCCGGGGGGAAATTGAATTCTTCACACGGACATCCGGGCGCACAACCTCCTGACAGGAAAGACGATGTCTACAGCTGGGAGAAGAAGCGATGTGAGAACGGGAGCGAGGCAGGGCGGGAAAGAGGGATAAGAAAATGGGGCTCCGCACAAAAGGGCCGCCGAGGATTTGCGTACGGAAAGAGAGGAGGGAAAAAAAGGGCGGTGTGTGAAATGGCCTCCCTCTGTGCCTGAGAGGCGGGGTTTTACCGCATGAGCGTGTGAGCTGAGGCGCACTAACCCTGGGTTTAACCCGGGAAAGCCAGGGCTGCTAAACTCCAGAAATCAAGCCAGAGGGAGCTCACGGCCTCTCTCAGGAGTGTCTGTACTACTAGATGACATCAGATAGCAACAAACAAATTTACCAGGGCAGTCAGTGGCGCAAGTGAAAGGGAAACTCCAGTCCAGTCCTCCAACGCTAGACAAAGACAACAGGCAACGAGCAGAAAGCATTTCCCCACAAGAGCGAATTTAAACGGACCACGCTTAAAAGTACCCCCACTGAAACACTCGCAACCTATCCGTAATTGTTGTTGCAGCTAATATACTGATCACAACTCTACCACAGTCACTAGTAGACCCCAGTCTCATGTTTCATATACAGGTCAAATGATTTGGCAAATGAAGGCGAGTAGGTCTCCAGGTTTGTGAATGTAGTAATATTAGCCTAGAATCATAGGTGTATCTCTCACCAGCAGTGGAGCTGTAAATATCACGTTGGATCCCTGGTGGCGAATAAAAAGATGTCACTTGGGTTCAAGTGAAAACAACAAGCCCAAAGAAGGACACCCCTGACCTGGACAAATTGCCTCGGGGAGAAAAGTGATCGGTTTTCAATATCTGCAAAAGGGCGGTCCTGACCCCTGACCCCATCCCCACCTCCCTGCCTGCAGGAGCAGAGAAGGCCATGGGGTCAGGGGTCAGGGTTGGGAAACAGATTAGAGGGCTGGCATTACCTGCCCTGCGATTAGTCCGCACCGATCAATGCGCCGCTAAACAAGGCGCTGGCTTTGTTTCGCGGACACGTCCTTCTCAGTCACAAAAAAAAAGAATCACGGGTAAGACAAACACGCGAGCGTTCGCACCGGATGACTGGGTTGAGTCAAGGTCTTTGGTGTCCTGAAATATCAGACGACACACAAGGCCCGGATCAATACAATCTCTTCAGCCGTGCAGGAGGACCGCTCTGCTGGGCTGATTGGACGCCCAGAGTGCACCTCACCGCCATACAGCAAAAATAAACCAATAACCTCAGAAAACGATCAAAACACAAGGTACACCAATTTGATCTGAGGCGTCTTAAAACGTGAGAGCAAATTACTCCTGTTAATTATCAATTGTTACAGACTGCACCAGAGCTATGTAATAGATTTTTTTCCTTCATCTAGAAAAAGGAATTAATTAATGCGACGGCGAAACCAAGATAAGAACTCGAATGAAAGTTGCCGCGACCTTGCTACGTCCTTCAAAGTAGCGTAGCTGTCGCTTTGCCTCAGCTGAACTCACGGGGGGGGGGGTGGAGGAGAATAAGATCTGACGGATGCCTGGTTCAGACGCTCTTCAGGTGATCTGGGATAGTGCTTTTTTTTTACATGTTCCCTCCTGAGATAGTACGATACCTTTTGGTCTCCACCTGCTTGGGGCCTCATTAACGATGCATGCGAGTGTGGCGTGGGATATCAAGAACCCCAAATCCATCCTTCTACCTCTGGCTTTCTCCGCCTCTCTCTGGCACACAGGTCTTCCATCTTCATCTCTGGGAGGACTGCCGGGGCGGCAGAGGGGGGCGCGCACGCCGGGTAACGGTGCCTCCTCATTAATCTAGGAAGGGGTATTTGGATCAATAACCCTGCGAGGTTTAATAAGTGCGGCGGGATTGTTAAGGGCGCCAAAAAAACAGATTGGAAATGGGCTGCGTCTGGGGCTAAAATCCCTGGGCAATCCCTCTCTCCCTCCTCTGCCGTTTGCTGCTGTTGATTAGATCAGAGCAGGTTATCTTTGAGCGGGGGCGGTTCTCCACCCCCCTACCTCCCCTAGCTCAAGGGCCAGTGCACAATTTACTGCCTCCCTATTGGGCCTGTAAATCTTGGCCCTGGGTGCTGGGTGGACTGTGAGCAGGGTGATGGATTGTGCACTCAAAGAGGGGCTGGCATGCAAAGCCCCATTTACTGGGAGAGGAACAAGTCACACAACCAGAGCTAATTCTCATTCAGAGGCAGAGACAGACCAGGAAGGGGGGGGATCAGCGCTCCTTGGAAGGGCTTTATCTGAGGTTATATTTACGCCTCGGCTCTTCCACACTACTGCAGCAGAGCTCTCTATCTATCTCACACACTCTCACTCGTGCTCACACGTGCAAATACACACACACATACATACACAAACATACAAATACACACAAACATACATACACATATAGAAATACACACAAACATACACAACACATATAGAAATACACACACACACACACACACACATACATACAAATACACATACACACAAACATACACATACACACAAACATACATACACATATAGAAATACACACAAACATACACAACACATATACAAAATCATCTACACACACACATACAAATGCACTTGCATACTCATGTACACACATCCACTCATAAATGCACAAGCACACTCACTCACGCTCTCTCATACACACAGACACACACAAATTCTCTCTCTCTCTCACACACACACACACACACACACACACACACACACACACACACACACACACACAGGAGATGAAAGAATGGTCAGAGGGCCATGTCTCAACAATTGATTTTATGGCCCAGAAAAAGGATCAGGAGAGAAAAGAGACTCCCTGACACAAACAGAAAAGATCAGCCCAGGCTGATAATCAGATTCAAGTAATAAGCCAACAACAATTACAATGTGATTTTCACATTGGTCTAATCTCATTTCAACCGCTTGAAACAGCCTGGGAGCACGTTAACCATTTCCGGTCCTTATTTAAATGTGGCTACAGCTACAGGCACGTGTTCGAGAAACAGACGGAGAGAGATTGCCGTTTGCTGTAATCGCCAAACCTACCCCTGGAATCAGCCTTGACACTACGTAAGGATAAGCAATTATATTTAATTAGCTCTATTTACACCCCAGCAGAAAAACAGTGTGCAGCATTTAAGTAACTGCATCTGTGTCAATATGTCATTAAGGCTAATGTGACTGGGAGGGGGGATAGGGGACCCAGCAGTGGCAGTAACAGATGTCTGGACTGTCACAGACACGTTTTCAGTTGAACTTTAGTATAATAAAGCAATGTTATTATTATTATTATTATTATTATTTTTAAACCGTGCAAGACACAGGCAGCTCTCACGCACTCACATGGTCTGGACGAGAGGGGCGAGTGTTCTGTATGCAGTGAGTACTGGGGCAGTGTACCCCCCCCCCCCCACAGTAATCCCATTTGAAAGATAGCGCTTGGGCGGGATTCTGGAAATTAAATAATTAATTACACAACGGAGCATGGCGGAAGGACTACAATGGTTGTGTGAAGCCATGGCAGACGCTTTCAGTAGAAACAACACCGGCGTCGAGGTCCGGTTTAAAGAAACCACAACGGCAAAGGATCAGAAGTGGAATTTGCACGGCTGCCTTTTATCTCCGCCTGACCACGGGTTTTCAAAAAGAGACGACGGCTGACTGGGGGAGGGGAGGAGAGGAGTGGGGGGTTGGGGGAGGAGAGGAGTGGGGGGTTGGGGGAGGAGAGGAGTGGGGGGTTGGGGGAGGAGAGGAGTGGGTGGTTGGGGGTTGAGTCACCAGGACAGTTAAACGGGGTGAAAGGGGATATGGTAAAGAGGTCTCAATGGAGCGTTCAAATTCGCTGATTTACAACTGAGCAAAGACGGTGAATTTCTCACCCGATCTCGCAGACTCCCTGACGCAAACGGTTGAGCATTGAGACGTCAAGTGTAAAGTTCATATTTGAATGAGAGAGATTAGAAGATCATGTAGCAGTAATGACACGTATTGGTTTGCTGGTTCTTTCCACGCCTGCTTGTTGTGTTCCAATGTGGCTGTGAATGCTGTTCATTCGACACCAGTGCAAAAATGGCCGCCTGCTGCTGTGCAGGAAAAAGATGGTGCACTGTGCCCTCTGCTGGCAAGAACTATGTAATAACAAGCAAGAGATTCATAGAGCACTGTTGCATTATGAATTCCAAAGCTGTCATTTTTGTAGTTTTCATGGTAAAATTTCATATTAAGGCTTGGAATAAATGCCATAACATATAGAAACTGCAACAAATCACTGAAATTAAAAATTCAATGTCAAGGGCAAATTAATGCATTTTTACAGAATGAGCAAAATCATATTTTGACTTAAATGCTGATTTTGCCTCAGTCAGAGGAACTGATGCAGTTATTGCATGTTATAAAGTTTTCCAATTATAGATGCTTCAGGATCCCTGCTCCTGCTGAATGGCTGAAGCTAAGCAGGTGTGGGCTTGGTTAGTACTTGGATGGGAGACCTCCTGGGAAAACTAAGTTTCTGCTGGAAGTGGTGTTGGTGGGCCAGTAGGGGGCAGTCTTCCCTCAAATAAACCCCAATGCCCCAGTGCAGTGATGGGGACACTGCGCTGTAGGGGATGCTGTCTTTCGGATGAGACGTTAAACCGAGGCCCTGACTCAGTCTGGTCATTAAAGATCCCATGACACTTATCGCAAAGAGTAGGGGTTTCCCCGCTGTCCTGGCTAAACTCCCAACCTAGCTCTTTCAATCTGCTACCTAATAACAGTGATCTCTCCACTCTCCACCACAGCTGATGTGTGGTGAGCAGACTGGTGCAAAATGGCTGCCGTCGTGCATCACCCAGCTGGGTGCTACACATTGGTGGTGGTTGAGGCGAGTTTTCCCCTCATCATTGTAAGGCGCTTTGAGTGTGAGAAAGGCGCTATATAAATGCCAGGCATTATCATTATTATTATCATTATTATAGGAACACAGAACAATAAAACCACCACTTAAATTTCACCACTATTTCCACTCTTAACATGAATGGAACAGAATAGCACTGCACAGATAACCTGTGTAGACGCTGCTGCTCTGGCGGGCTGAAACCCTCCGTTCCCCGGGCGATGCTAGAGCCAACTGTACGCTCTCCTACCGGCTGCTGGCAAGGGCTGGATCCCAGTCCCCATCGCGGGACCCATCCAAGCACCAGAACAGTGAATTAACAACATGAGCCACCCAGAAGCCCGTCACAATATCTTTCGCTGAGTTTTGCAGCGATGGTTTCTGAGCTGAGGGGGAGATACCTCCGATGTTTCCCTCCTTTTACAATGTGGGAATCCAGCCTTTTACCCCCTTTTTCACTCCTCACAACAGCGCTGGTCAAACGAAGCTACAACTCATTTCTCACTTAGAGCCAGTAGCACACATCCTGGGGACCATAGCTTCGTTTTGTGGGAAAACGCTCATGTTCAGTGCGTACTTGACACGGCTAAAGTTTTTTCAATTTTGATGCGAGTGACACGATTACATTAAGAAGATGAGAGGGAAACAAAAGAGTACAGTTTGCTGCTCCGCCCCGTCATAAGACGATTAACAGTGCCGTTATGAAATTATGATTAACATTATTGGCTTCTGACGAATTATGACTGACCGTGGTTGATGACTCATAGTGACACTTTCTTGTGATCAGTTTATTTTTTTTTACTAAAACGTTCGCTGACATGAAGCTGTATACAATTCTGTAAGTATATTTGTGTACCAACACAGGGCCATTGCATATTGCATATTATTTCAAACAGTATTTGATCCCAAGTATTTACAGGGCCCTCCACAATTATTGGCACCCCTGGTAAAGATGAGGGTTATAAAAGATTCACCGTTTGGTGAATTAGCTTAATCTAACACTGAAAAAAAGAGAAAAATCCAACCTTTAATTGAAGTAAATTTATTCAGAGAAAAAAAAAATCAAGAAATCATTATTTTTGGCACCCCTGCATTTAATACTTTGTACAACCTCCCTGCCAATAGAACAGCACTGAGTCTTCTTCCGTAACATCGAATATGGTTTGAGAATACAGAGCAAGAAATCTGAGACCATTCCTCTTAACAGAATCTCTCCAGATCCTCCAGAGTCCTCGGTCCTCTCTTGTGCACTCTCCTCTTCAGCTCAGCCCACAGGTTTCCAATGAACTTCGAAAATAAACTTGGATCCTCTTCCAGGCAAGTTTGTAACAGTTCCAGTTGCTTTAAACTTTTGAAGTATTTCCCTAATGGTAGATATGGGCATTTTCAGGTGAGTAGCTATTTTTTTATAGCCATTCCCTGACTCATTTGATTTGTGTGTTCTCTTATCTTTCCCATGTTGATGTATGAATAAGGGAATATGGCCTCGGTGTCACCTCATATTTATACCCTAGTGAAACAGGAAGTCATGGATTACTGCTTGAAAGTTCCTAAACACTCTGATCAACTTTAAAAAGTAAAATATAAATGGAAAAAATGCTTCAGTTACATTTTGTTCATAAGACTTTCTAGATTTGCCAATAAATGTGGCACACGTGGTTTTGCTAAAAATAATTATTTCTTGATTTAGTTTTTCGCAGAATAAATTTACTTCAATTAAAGGTTGGTTCTTTTCTAATTTTTGCAGTGTGAGATTAAGCGAATTCACAAAAAGTTGAATTCTTATAATCTTTTACTCATCTTTACCAGGGGTGCAAATAATTGTGAAGGGCACTGTACATAGTACATGGCTAGCTGGCTAACACGCTTACTGAGTGCTTGTTAATGTTTAATGTTTGTGTAGGTCAACGCGCCTCAACAGGCCAGCAATGAGAGCTCAATACCCCTTGGCTGCCATTAGCCATCACCTCCAGGCAGGTTTCGGAGAACGAGGAGTACGCTGGAGTTTGGCCTGTGAGTGAGAAAGGGAACCGGGGGTGTTCTGACCTCCTCCGTGTGCTGCTCCAGGGCCCTGATGGTAGCCAAACCCAGCTGGGTTTTCTCAGGGAGAAAAACAACAACAGGGGCAGCCAAGCAATGTTCCAAGACAGCAAGGGACAACAACCCAGGCAGTCCCACTAGACTCTGTACCTGTTGAGCTGTGCAGCCAAGGACAGAAAAAAACACATCAAGGAAGAATTACATAGACATTTAACACCTCCAGTCCCCAGATGTACGGAAGGATCAGGCGATAGGCATGCTTGGCCTAGGTGTGCTCACAGCCAGGGGAACACAGTATCATGGTAACAGAGCCATCCGTTTTACGTCTACATCAAACTCAGAGCTGCGAAGTCGTTCAATGCCCCCACGAGGCAGGAGGACCAGGTTGGGCGCTTTCTAGGACGCGAGCCCCTATTTGCCAACTCTTCCATCAAGACCAGAAAATATCACTGTGCAGTGAATGCGAGGACTCACCTTTTGTGCTGCCCACAGGGGCGTAGCATGACATTCTGGGCCCTGTGCAAATGCAGTCTCTCTGGGCCCCCTTCCCAATGCAGACTCTTTAGTACGGGCCTTCTGGGGGCCCCTCCCCACCTTGGGGCCCTGGGTGGTCAGGTCCACTTGTCCCCCCACTACGACGCCCCTGGCTGCCCATGATGATGATGGTGCCTCCACCTCTGGCTAGTGTGCATCTACAAACATATTTAGATTTTAGTTACATTATACTGTACAGTGAAACCTATTTTCCAATCACATCTAGTTTAAATAATCCCATGAAATCACCATTCGTTCTGCGAAGTTGCGACACAGACATTCTTACTGGTCCCACATATACCTGGATTGTATGCGTGATTGTATGAATTTTATAAGACTGTTAGTGATACATCGCTACTTTCTTCATGGTTCATTTATGGTTTAACCAATCCACACACAACAAAGCAAAGCGGCTTAACTTCAAAGGGAGGGTTCGATTAAGCGCCCAGGCATGAACCGGATTAGCACTGATTGCGTGCGATTTAAAAGAGCCGGCGAACTCTTGATGCGCCGGGCGGCGGATATGTTCAGTGGTCTCGTTCTCTAGAATTAGAGCAGCGATTACGGCTGGGTCGGCTTGTTGAGCCATGTTTGCACCGATTCGCCGGTTCCCGTTTGATTTAAATAAACAAGAAAGCCTCTCCTTCGCCAGGTACCAATGTGGGCGTAACGGCGCACCGGGTTCAATTTAGTGAGCCCGGTGTGCGGTTACGCCTCATAGAAAACTGTAAGTTTCTCTATTTTAATGTAAAAGGTTTTGCGACGGTTTTGTGTAGTCTTCGCACCGACAACCTAATCCACAATCATTCAGCTCATACCTTATCACAAACCCTATTATTAAGAGTACAACTTAACCACACTCCGGTTGAACATCTCATGACATCTACAAATAAACTGGTGTAGGCTACTTTCTTCTTGGAACACACTGGCCCTTGACAGTAATCAACTCTTTATGGAAGCAGTTTAGTGGTTCCTTTAAATTGAACTAATTATTCAAAGCGATCATGTGGATTAACAATCTTCTTTCAAGTGTTCACAAATATGAAGCGGGCGGAAAGGTGGTGCAGTGGATAGGAAAGATAGCACTGTCTCCTCACAGCAAGAAGGCCCTGGGTTCGAATTCTGGCCAGGGGCCATTCTGTGTGGAGTTTGCAAATAATTTGTTTTGCTGTGTATATTTGTTACATATAAATATATTTTACTATTTTACAGCATGTAAAATGCACTGCCTTTGCTGTCCTCCGACAGTATTTAAAAATACTTTTCTATGATTAGATACCTTTGAAAACATAAACTACAATGACACAGTTATTTACGTGATGAAAGTTCTGTCCTTAAATAAATTACATTTTTTTTAAAACCAACGGCCACTCCTTTCCTTTGTGATCACTGGGGTTTTAACACTAATAATTCATTTGACACTCAATCTCCTGACGAGACGAACAGTAGCACGATGCAGGCGAGGGTGGTGTCATGGCAACAGCTAACACCAAGCTGGCCTCCAGGGGCTTGCACCTCCCGCTGAGAGATTCAGTCGGACAGACCATCTCGCTGGGCCCGGCGGTCCGAGACTGACAGAGAAGGCACCATGCACCGGGCGTACCAGCCACTGAAGCCCGTCACCAACAAGTACTTGCAGCAGAGGTGGGACCAGACCAGATATAAGGAGCACGTCAGTAAGGTAGCGCCAAACTAATGTTGCCGCGAAAGAACGAAATCTTCTTATCTTCCGTCATCAGTGACACAAACGTAGACTAGTCTCAATGTGTTGGTTCTTTGGTTCACAAATGAGAGTGGAAACTCTTCTCTGTTTTCACCTGTGGTTGTGAAGTTTCTACCAAGTGTAGGTTCAAATATTTCAAGGCGATATTTGGTTTCATCGTTGAAATAAAGTAGCTGTTCTGTGGTGCAGATAATCCATTCCGTATATGTGGAATAGCTCCCTTTTTTGTTTATGCTTTCCAGAGTAAAGTGAAATGGCTGCTTGTTCAGAGAAGGGACACCAATCAATGTATGGGGCCTAATGAAGGGTTAGAAGCTTAAGAGAGAGGCGGAGACGGACATTTCTCCTTTGAGGGCTGAAACATAAACCTGGCATCAGTATGGCTTAACTACTACTTCAGCCCGCTATAGAATTAGGTCAACCTTTCTAGTCCGAAAGCCTTTGTAGAGCAGTGTCATGTTTCTAATGACTCAGTTCAGGGCAAATAACAGGCAAAGGGTATCACGCTATCCTGTATATTTACTTTTCCTGGACATCTTTTTACCCCCTACTTTCTCCTTCAGATCCAGAATGCCTAATTGTATCAGTAGGCCTCGTTGCTGTGACATCGTCTATCATTTGGGAAGAGCGCGGGCTAGCGTGAGTGTTTTCAGAAATGTGTGCAGCCAGCCACTGCTCCTGCAGACACCGCTCTAGAGGGCTACACCACTTACACAGCCGGCACAAACACAGTGCAGGTGCCTGTTCAACCAGAGGAGTTACCCTGGTAACCACGCCTACCTCGGGCTACACTCTGACCAATTACGCGCTGCCCCGTGGGGCTGCCGGACACGGTGGTCTGTAAGGTGCGTCGCTGCACTGAGACAGAGTACTTTAGCTGGAGGCGTTGTCCGCGAGCCCAGGGATTGTGCTATTTTGTCTGTGATATTTCTCTGTTAGTTGCCACGTCTCTAGAAGTCCGCCGTGCCTCACCGTAGCTCTTCCCCAGGTAAAAGCTGCCCGGCCCATGGTTAACACCAAGGGAATCCAAACACCAGCCCACGTTCAGCTGAATCTCAAAAAGCTTCAGGTTTGTGCATACTTCTGGTATAAATTGACTTTTTGGGTTTGATTCATGATTTGAAACGTTCTTATTTTTAATTCTCTTACCCAAAGCTTTTCCAGAATGCTTACATTTTCCCATATTTTTACTTAATGAAGATATACAGATATTTTACATACGAACATAAAACATTCAGCCCATCAAGGCTCATAATCTACCAAGTACCTATTGTCCAGAGACTATCCAGCCTAGCCTTGAACACCCCAAGGGTCTGCCCCACACAAGGGTCTGGCCCACACAAGGGTCTGGCCCACACAAGGGTCTGCCCCACACAAGGGTCTGGCCCACACAAGGGTCTGCCCCACACAAGGGTCTGCCCCACACAAGGGTCTGCCCCACACAAGGGTCTGGCCCACACAAGGGTCTGGCCCACACAAGGGTCTGCCCCACACAAGGCTCTGCCCCACACAAGGCTCTGCCCCACACAAGGGTCTGGCCCACACAAGGCTCTGCCCCACACAAGGCTCTGCCCCACACAAGGGTCTGCCCCACACAAGGGTCTGCCCCACACAAGGGCTGCCCCACACAAGGGCTGCCCCACACAAGGGTCTGCCTCTGCTACTCATGCAGTATTTCCTGAAGGAAGTCAGATAGCTTACTCCTGAGTATGATAGCATTGCTGGTTTCCCACCGACTGAATCTCACTGCTCCCGGACGACAAAGCTGTGTCTCTGTTCCGTTCTGAACCTGTTGTGACGGAGCTCGCCATCTCTGTCAATCAGTCGGAGGAGGAGAGGCTGGCCATCATCGACAGAGACAACCGCCTCCTGTCCTCTAAGCTGGCGGACATCATGACGTCCAAGGGCCTGGTTGACCACAGGAACGATTATCCCGAGAGAAGGTGAGGGCATGCTCCCGAACAACCGAGCGCTCGACCATTCCCTAATCAGGTTTACTGTTCGTCCGTTTCCCCGACTGCACTTCCTGTATTTAGTACATTGTGAGGTCTTATAGTCAGGACTTTATGTGCCATCCGACCTTCTTGAGTTACTTAAGAATACTGAAAAATTGGTATATTTAAAAATACTTGTTACCGGCGATACATATTGCAATGTATTATAAAAGACAGCAGGTGTTAATATGCACTAGAGTTGTTTGCGTGGTAAATTATTCATGGAAAATATGCTATGTTATGCCAGAGTTTTACATCCAGAATTTGCCTGCTTGAGTGCTTGGAAGGGTATTATTTCTTTGATTGGATACAAGTGCCCATTTCTAATTAGCACGTCACAGTGTGATTTAGTGAGTGGATGACCACCTCTCCTCACCTCCATTATTCATCACCCTTTCATTATTAAACAGCAGATTCACACGCGCGTCATCAGTCACAGATATTTTAGCACGGAGGTACTGGACTGGAACAGTTCTCTGGTGCGATTACGCATCACTCAAGGGCAACTCGCAGACCCGACCAATCACTGACTAACAGGAGTCGCGGGGTGCTTTCATTCCAGCGTATTAAATTTGAGCACACGAAAAATTAGATAATTTTGAACGAGGCAGGATCAAATGATCGTATTGGAAGGAATATAGTTGGACATCATCCAATTAAGAAAAGCCATTTGTTCCACTTAGACGGGATGCAAAACGACAACCGGTCCGTTTAGTCGTCTGTGCCGTTGTGTGAGATTTCACGTCTACCTACGACGGGTTTGAGACTGGGTCTTCCTTTCACGTTACATGGTACGACAGACAGCCGAACTCAAATATCTCATTCACTCATATCTCGTTCAAACAACATTCACATGCAGTCCGTTATTCCATAGAAAGGTCTATCTAAAGATGGCAAGGTGATTCTCACTCAGTGTGACACGAAACAGATATCTAAACGTTGATAACATCGATTTTTTGAACCTGGTTTACATAAACTCCTCAAAAAAAGTTTGGAAACGTTATTTCGGTCGATTATTCCTCCCCTTTAATAATACCAATTGGTATTGTATTTTATATTGTTGGAAAGCCTGATTAGTCACCTTTACAACGAGGTACAACTTGTAAGGATCATGCATTCGTGGAATGAGCAACACAGCTAACCGTGTGGGTAGCGGCCCAAAAAAATGTGCCTAAATGCCCTGCAATATTCTTCTGTTGGTATTCACTCTCGTTTTGAGCTTCAAGTGCTGGCAGGTGTATGCCAGTGGGATGGAATGGGATGCCATCCCACAGCAGTGTGTGACCAGGCTGGTGACCAGCATGAGGAGGAGGTGCCAAGCTGTTGTGGCTGCGTATGGATCTTCCACACGCTACTGAGGTCCCTGACAGTGTAAAATGAATAAAGTGTAAAAATGGCCAATATGTGTTGTTTTTTCCTTATTACTGTGGGAGAGTGCAATCATCCAGTCCACCAAGCAACTCAAAACGAGAGTGAATACCAACAGAAGAATATTGCAGGGGATTTTGGCACATTTTGTTGGGCCGCTACCCACACGGTTAGCTGTGTTGCTCATTCCACGAATGCACGATCCTTACAAGTTGTACCTCGTTGTAAAGGTGACTAATCAGGCTTTCCAACGATATAAAATACAATACCAATTGGGATTATTAAAGGGGAGGAATAATCGACCGAAATAACGTTTCCGAACTTTTTTTGAGGAGTTTAGATCAGCCAAAGGCTAGCAATTCTGGCCGTGACATTCCCATCGCAAACAAATTGCACGCCTGATGGTCTTCACTCTATTAGCTCATCAATGGAAACGACTTGCTTCATATGGCAAAAAGGACACCAGTTATGTCAAAGGAACATACACTGCCTGGCCAAAATAAAAGTTGCCGTCGTGCATAGTGCCCACTGTACAAGCCTCTGGAGGCAGTGTTATGATCTGAGGTTGCTTCAATTGGTCAGGTCTAGGCTCAGCAACGTTATTCAGCAATAAAATGCAGTCAGCTGAGTACCTGAATGTACTGAATGACCAGGTTATCCCATCAATGGGCATATTCCAGGACGACAATGCCAAGATTCACCGGGCTCAAATTGTTAGAGTGGTTCAGGGAGCATGAAGAATCATTTTCACACATGAATTGGCCACCAGAGTTCTGACATTAACCCCATTGAAAGTCTTCGGGATGTGCTGAAAAACACTTCACGGAGTGGTTCGGCTCTCCCGTCGTCAATACAAGATCTCGGCCAAAAATGAACGCAACTCTGGATGGAAATAAATGTGACGTTGCATAAGGTTGTCGAAACAATGCCATGACGAATGCGCGCCGTAATCAAAGCTAAAGGCGGTCTAGCAAAATATTAGTGTGTGCGACTTTTTTTTTGGCCAGGCAGTGTATGTTCAGGAGACTGGCCACCTTACAGTGAAATATCATCACCAGTTAATCCCATTACTAAGGCTGTGACTTTAAATGTCAGTTGGAAATTTAAATCGTTTTAAAGTTCACAAAAGCAATTTAAACACATCTTTGCCATGTGGTAGAAAATTACCCATAAGAAGGTGTTTGAACGTAGGTATGCATTATAATACCTGTCACACCTACACAGTAAAAAAATACAGTAATTACCAAAAGGTAAACTTTCAATTTTGGAACAGGGTTTCAAAGTGCTATAAATCTTATAGCTTAGATGCAGTTGTCAACACGTATACCTTAACTATGTGAACTATATGACTGTAACATAAGATATATCATCATGTTTACTGCATTGGTGTTTTCAACTAACAACTCTTGAAAAAACCACTGGATGTTTTAAATGTGTCCCAGCTCAACGGGCGATAAAGCTTTGCAAAGTCATTGATAGGCAGGTAATGAGACAATGGAATGAGACTTTATTAGCCTGCAGTCTTTGGTTACAAGGGCTGGATTTTGGGCTAGAGAGAGATCAGGGTGACGCCTCCTCCCCTCACCTGCAGTCTGACTGGCAAAAAGAGGAGAGATGAGCTGCTGCAGACGAGCCGGCAGAACCAGGCCATCCTGCAGCGGATCACGTCCCGCGAGTCCGAGTACCGCCGTCAGGTCTGGGAGGAGGAGTGGGAGAGGGTGGAGCGCAGACGGGACGACATCTCCCGATACCCGCGCAGAGTCGCCAACCAGGAGGTACCCTCACCCTCATACACACTGCGCCTCCTCTCTCCACCTTAAAGCCTAACAAAATACAGATGCAGAACACACTGCGCCTCCTCTCTCCACCTTAAAGCCTAACAAAATACAGATGCAGAACACACTGCGCCTCCTCTCTCCACCTTAAAGCCTAACAAAATACAGATGCAGAACACACTGCGCCTCCTCTCTCCACCTTAAAGCCTAACAAAATACAGATGCAGAACACACTGCGCCTCCTCTCTCCACCTTAAAGCCTGACAAAATACAGATGCAGAACACACTGCGCCTCCTCTCTCCACCTTAAAGCCTGACAAAATACAGATGCAGAACACACCGCGCCTCCTCTCTCCACCTTAAAGCCTGACAAAATACAGATGCAGAACACACCGCGCCTCCTCTCTCCACCTTAAAGCCTGACAAAATACAGATGCAGAACACACTGCGCCTCCTCTCTCCACCTTAAAGCCTGACAAAATACAGATGCAGAACACACTGCGCCTCCTCTCTCCACCTTAAAGCCTTACAGAATACAGATGCAGAACACACTGCGCCTCCTCTCTCCACCTTAAAGCCTGACAAAATACAGATGCAGAACACACTGCGCCTCCTCTCTCCACCTTAAAGCCTGACAAAATACAGATGCAGAACACACTGCGCCTCCTCTCTCCACCTTAAAGCCTGACAAAATACAGATGCATAACACACTGCGCCTCCTCTCTCCACCTTAAAGCCTGACAAAATACAGATGCAGAACACACTGCGCCTCCTCTCTCCACCTTAAAGCCTGACAAAATACAGATGCAGAACACACTGCGCCTCCTATCTCCACCTTAAAGCCTAACAAAATACAGATGCAGAACACACTGCGCCTCCTCTCTCCACCTTAAAGCCTGACAAAATACAGATGCAGAACACACTGCGCCTCCTCTCTCAACCATAAAGCCTGACAAAATACAGATGCAGAACACACTGCGCCTCCTCTCTCCACCTTAAAGCCTTACACAATACCATACACTATGCCGTACACTTTTGTCTAATACACTCCAGCCCAGACTGACCGCCCCTGACCCCCCTCACATTATGGCTTATCTGCACCGTAACCTAATGTTTCTTTCCCCACTGATTTCCAAGATCTTTGCCCATCTCTGTTGACTATAAAAATTAGGTTGCAGGGATTCAAGTTAACAAGGCACTTTTGAATTGTGATAACTAGTTACTAGTGACTGAAAAACCAAAAACGAGCAGTGAATTGCTGCATCGGTTTTTCGATCGTTTGATTTTTCTAAAATCTTGCCCAATTTCAGTCAGAAGGCCGTTTAGAAATGCAATTAAAAACTCACTAATGAGCAACTGCTTAAATGTCCTGTCATGTCTGAAGGACTGCTTCATGCCGGCCCACAGAGGATTCCACTTCAAAGCTCTCATTAAATATCAAGGCTCTCCTCTCACATTCCGGATTACGGAATAGTGTTGGGGGGGGGGGGCAGCTAAAGCAATCTCATGCACTAATTGATTTGAGCAGATCTGACCTGAATTTAAGGTTTAAGCGCTCTGCAAGGTCAAAGGTCATGTGTACACTGCTCGCTTCCATAGATAAATGACATCACAACATATTCTGTGGAAATTCAGAGATTCATGATGGGCCTATCGCTCATCCTGCAGATAGCTGGTTACACGCACATTGCCCACTTCCATATACAGATATTGGAAATATCCACACAATGCACAGTAGCTACTGGAATGCATGATTGAAGTGACGGAACATTCATCTCGCGTGTTTGTGCAGATGGCCAAGAAGAAGGTGAAGTTTGAGGGCAAAAAGAGAGCGGTCTTGAGTGAAGGGTCTGGACAGGTGTCTGAGTCCAGCAGCAACCGAGAGGCCGAACAAAGCGCGAGGTCGTCAGAGGCGAGCGTCAAAGAACACGTCTGTAAATAGATGAGGTGTTGCTCGGGCCAAACAGGGGCTGCCAGGAGAAGAACGGCAGCTTGCGAATGGCAACGCTGAGAAATGCAAAATGGCCGTCTGGCCTGATGATGTCTTTGATGATTCATTCAGATTTGTATCTCTGAATGAATAATAGATACTGGATTCAAATAAATGCAAATGGATGGTAATTCATTACTGAAGTTGTATAATTAAATGTTCGTTGTACCCTCGTCAGAACACATTATTCAAGGCTTATTCAAGTGCCTAATTAACGTGAATGGGGTGAACAGTTTCAAACTGCACTCTAGGGCAATTTTATGAAAATGTTTTTAAATCATGCCACATCATTAACAGTAATTTTACATTCGAATTGTATGTTTAAATAATTTTTCTTCCTCCCCTGGATTACGCGTGCAGTACTTCAGCCTCTTTTAGAATTGTATCTTGAAGTGCCACTGGCACCACCTGCTGGAAAATGTTGTACCTGCAACTCAATGTGATTGAATAACAACCTATAAACTCGCCTGATAAAAAATATTTTTGAGTTCCACTTTGTGTAAAGAGATACGTTTAACCCATCTATTGCATTTCGGGTCAAAAGTGACCGAGTGACTTTGTTTTTAATCATAAATATTGTATTTTTCATCCAATTGCCTCAAGATCTTATGTTATCCTCCACACTAGGCCTCTGAACATATACAATTGATGATCACCACTTGCATTGAATTTTGAGTGATTTATTCAACAATGACGCACCTATGATATTTTCGGTCAGAATTGACCGCCATAGGAAATTAATGGGTATGAGTATATTATGTTCATCCTGCAGATGGAAAACATCTCCACACACACACACACAGGCTTGCACGCACACACACTGGCACACGCACACACACACACAGGCTCGCACGCACACACACACACAGGCACGCACACACACACACAGGCTCGCACGCACACACACATACACAAACACACACACACAGGCACACACACAGGCTCGCACGCACACACACAGGCTTGCACGCACACACACAGGCTCGCACACACACACACACACTGGCACACACACAGGCTCGCACGCACACACACACACACTGGCACACACACAGGCTCGCTCGCACGCACACACACACACACACTGGCACACGCACACACACATGCTCGCACACACACACACAGGCACGCACGCGCACACACACACACACAGGCTCGCACGCACACACACATACACAAACACACACACAGGCTCGCACGCACACACACACACACACACAACTTGAACTTGAACAATACCATGGGATGTATTGATCTGATACAGGCAAGCCAGTGTTTCATTGTGTACTTTCAACTACAAGTTGATAACTTGAACTTGAGTATATATAGTATATGGTCCGGACCCACCGGTGGGCCCATCAAGTTCAGCATTCACTGCATTCACTGTGATGAATATAAAATAAGACACTGATACTGTTTTCCTCAATGAACATTTATTGAAATAGAAATATTTAAAAAAATACCATAACAGAACATCAACATGGGGTGTGTGTGTGTGTGTGTGTGTGTGTGTGTGTGTGTGCGTGCGAGCCTGTGTGTGTGTGTCTGTGTGTGTGTGTGTGTGTGTGTGTGTGTGTGTGTGTGTGGAGATGTTTTCCATCTGCAGGATGAACAGAATATACTCATACCCATTAATTTCCTATGGCGGTCAATTCTGACCGAAAATATCATAGGTGCGTCACTGTTGAATAAATCACTCAAAATTCAATTAAACACCGTCTTGCCTGCCACCCCTTGATTCTACTTGCTTTGACTGTTCAAATGAGATGTCAACCATCAAAATTGGATTAGGGGTTCCAGAGATATCACTGTGCAAAACACACCGGTCAATTTTGACCGGAAATAGCATGGGAAGGGGGGTATAACCAAATGCAAGAGAAGGGTTAATGGCTAAATGGACGAGCCTATATCACATGATGACATTTACCGGAATCTGTCACATCATGAGGAGATGCCATCTACAGCTTGTCAAGATTGTTGCTATTTTGGCCATACCAGGAATAGCGACTGTATTGAAAATATCATCGCATCAGCAATGCAAAAAAGGGGGTTTTTAAATCAGGGTTTGTCAGCTCAGGTTGTCAATCATTGGGTTAGTTAATTAAAACAAGTATGACCAAATGATAGATTTGTGTACTAAACGACTGACAGCATGGTCCATAAGAATGTGTTCTACTGCCGAGAATACTACTTATAATGAGCATAAAGAATTCAGAGAGTTGTGGTTGTAGCCTATATGTACGGATATAAATTCTGCGATGGGGCATTCTTGGAAACTTCCCTACAAACCATAAGCAGATAACCTTTAACCCACTGGGTGGCGGCAAAGTCTTATGATCACATTGAGGGGTCGTATTTATAAACATTTAAGACAACGAAGTAAATTTAGTTGAATATGCGTCGCATTAAAATATTACATGTATGTGGATGGATTCTTACCGGTGTCAGAGAGAGGACGCATGTCTCATTCGGTCATTCGCCGGTCTCGTTGTTTGTTGATCCAACATGAGACACGTCAAAGATCGAGTCTCTCGTTGTGCAACTTATAAACGTAAATTCACTGCTGTTTGTCTTCATTGGGTACAAAGTTACAATATCACACAAGTCATGTTAGCCAAGCTTTCACCGCCCACCATGCAGTCAAACTCCTGTCAATGTACTGATTAATCCACTTCGGAGATGGACGCGATGTGCAATTCAAGTGCAGCGTTTTACGGACGGAGGTCACAGGAGGGTCACCCTGGAAACGTGGTATGTGGATGGTTCCCCAACGGATCTGAATCTTTCCCAGGCATCTCATATTGATTTTCCACCATCTGTCGCTGTTTTATGCAGCTAATAAAGCATAAATAAACAAAACATTTGTTTTACATTTTATTTCCAATACGGTTTTTAAAAGATAATTTACTAAATTACTCAATCAACGTGATTCCTCACCTAGAAATGTAAGTAATAAAGTTCAGCTTAGAACTGGCCATTATTTAACGGACCTCCTGCCCTTGGGGAACATTTGTAGTTTTTTTTTTGTTTGGATTATTGTCGTATAACTGTTGAGAGGCCAAAATAGATATATATTATTTATTTATTTTTTGAGTCTGCGGGTTGAACATTGGAGCTTGACATTGAAAACACAATTCGCCTCGTGATCTATTTTTCTATATATATATATATACACACAGTGCTCTCTCCACCACCACCATCAAAACACCAAATGAAGGAATATCTTTTGGAAGAATGGTGTTCCATCGCTAAAGTAGTTTCAGAGACTACAATCTATGCTCGACTAGTGGTAGAATCTACACCAAGACGCATTGAAGCTGTTCTGGTGGCTCGTGGTGGCCCAACACCTAAGAAACTTTGTTGGTTCTTCCTTGAATTTGTCACCTGTCTGTATGTGTGTGTGTGTGAGTATATATACTATATAAACTCCTCAAAAAAAGTTCGGAAACGTTATTTCGGTCGATTATTCCTCCCCTTTAATAATACCAATTGGTATTGTATTTTATATCGTTGGAAAGCCTGATTAATCACCTTTACAACGAGGTACAACTTGTAAGGATCGTGCATTCGTGGAATGAGCAACACAGCTAACCGTGTGGGTAGCGGCCCAAAAAAATGTGCCAAAATCCCCTGCAATATTCTTCTGTTGGTATTCACTCTCGTTTTGAGTTGCTTGGTGGACTGGATGATTGCACTCTCCCACAGTAATAAGGAAAAAACAACACATATTGGCCATTTTTACACTTTATTCATTTTACACTGTCAGGGACCTCAGTAGCGTGTGGAAGATCCATACGCAGCCACAACAGCTTGGCACCTCCTCCTCATGCTGGTCACACATTGCTGTGGGATGGCATCCCATTCCTCAACCAGGATTTGTCGCAAGTCAGCCAACATGGTTGCGTTGGTCACTCTGGCACGTACAGCACGCCCAAGCTGATCCCACAAGTGTTCAATTGGGTTGAGGTCTGGACTCACGGCAGACCATTCCATCCTCTCCACTCCCAAATTCTGGAGGTACTCTGTGATGATCCTGGCTCTGTGGGGGCGAGCGTTGTCATCCTGGAGGATGGAGTTAGGTCCCAGATTCTGGAGATATGGGATCACCACTGGCTCCAGAATGTCATTCCGATATCTCACTGCATTGAGATTGCCTTCAATGATGACAAGTTCTGTTTTGCCTGTGAGAGAGATACCGCCCCACACCATGACACTGCCCCCATTGAAAGGTGTCACGCGATCTGTGCAGCAATCTGCATAGCGTTCTCCACGCCGTCGAGAGTGAATACCAACAGAATAATATTGCAGGCGATTTTGGCACATTTTTTTGGGCCGCTACCCACACGGTTAGCTGTGTTGCTCATTCCACGAATGCATGATCCTTACAAGTTGTACCTCGTTGTAAAGGTGACTAATCAGGCTTTCCAACGATATAAAATACAATACCAATTGGTATTATTAAAGGGGAGGAATAATCGACCGAAATAACGTTTCCAAACTTTTTTTGAGGAGTTTATATATATATATATATATTTTAAATCATGGTGTATTGACTTGAATGCATATACTCAGCTAAATGGCAACAGTCCAATTACTGTAGCAAAGCAATTTACTTACCACATTCTCCCCCATTTTATATTTCCTGATGTCCGTCTTTTTCTACTTCAAGCATAAAGTAGAACAGTCTTCTCCAGGTGTATTTATCCATTATGGGACATTATAATGCAAATTTATAAACTGTGAGGGACTGACTCTTGTGTGTGTGTGTGTGTGTGTGTGTGTGTGTGTGTGTGTGTGTGTGTGTGTGTGTGTGTGTGTGTGTGTGTGTGTGTGTGTGTGTGTGTGTGTGTGTGTGTGTGTGCGTTTCACAGAGGCAAAACTGCACGTCAGACACATACACATGTACACTCACCACTTCAGGATGTCTGACCCCATAATATTGATAGCGTGTCCCTTTCAGTTGAAAACAATGATACATCTCTGTGTAACTGTAAATAAGACTTGAGTTACCTTACATGACATCGAAAAATACATTTATTTATACGGCTTCACAAAACTTTGTGCATGTATTTTATATCAAGAATATATCAGACATCAATATTGCTTTTCTACAGGGGTGAGGAGGCTGAAATTCAGGGGTGCACTGTCCATAACATGGCTTTTTCTTTTTTGAATGTATCTTTAGGGAATTTTCAGCTTTACGGACAGCACAGTGTAGTGAGACAGGAAGAACGGGAGCGAGAGAGAGAGCAGCCGCATTTGAACCGTTGACGTCGCGGCTCGCAGTGAGCATGTGGACGGTGCTCTTACAGGCTACGCCACGAGATGCCATGTCTGTGTGTGTGTGTGTGTGTGTGTGTGTGTTGCCTCTGCTTTCCTTGTGCAGTATTAGGTAGGATGAGCTCAGAACTGTCAGGATTCGGTGTGTGATTTTGTGTAGGGGGAACTCGGGACTGCATTTATTTGTTGTGTGTGTGGTGTTGTGTATTGCCGGCTCTGGACTCCGGTGTTGTAGGGCTCAGCTCTGGTATCTGTGGCATCTCCTCCTCTCTGTCCCAGCTGATTCCACTTCTATGTGAATACACAGGTAACACAGTTTCTATACAGTATGATACAGCTCCAGCACTCTCTCCATCCCCTGTACTTCCTTATTCTAGAACAGTGGTTCTTAACCTGGGTTCGATCGAACCCCAGTGGGTTCGTTGAGTCAGCCTCAGGGGTTCGGCAGGGGTCAAGACACACACAGTATACGGTTCACACTAGCAATGTCGAGCCGTTTTTGTCGGAAGGGTTCGGTGAATGCACTGATGAAGCTTGCAGGGTTCAGTACCTCCAATAAGGTTCAGAACCACTGTTCTAGAACGTTCTGGCCGGTAAACAGGAGCGTTCAGTGCTATATTACAGTTTATGAATGTTCATGATGGGGGGTGCCCCTGTGTGCAAGGGCAGAACAGCCACCGCTGGCCTCGGTCATGGCCCCCGATTCATAACGAGGAAGCAAACTGGACTGTTCAGCTTCCGAACGAGCACAGAGAAACCCTTCAATGTCAAGAGTACAGAGCTGGCAATCTGGTTAGCGCAGAGAATCTTTAGGAGTAGCCGACCATAGGTGTAAGTTTTAGAAAAACTAGTTTCGTGCATACATGGCTTACATTTATCACATTTTAACACTAAATGCAAAACCAATGTAAACAATCCTGACATACAAACCCAAGTAGGCAGCCGTTAGTAGAACCTCTATTTGATGGTAGTTTAAGTTATAACAGTGCTTTTAATGCTTTTTATAACGTGCTGATTATTTGCATTCTCACAGAAAATTCATAACACAGAATTAAAAAAATTATTGATTTTGGAGTCCAATATTTTAACGGATAAATAATTCTAATATATTTCCTAAGGAAAAGCTTTTTAACCTCTATTGTTCATTACCAAATTCTACTCAGTTTTCATGAATTAATTCAAGACCTCATCCTTAACTGAACTTGTTTGGAAAACAAAATAAATACAGTAAACTACAGTAATTATGTGGTCCTACACACTCGGATTATATGTAAAAACATTGCCATGATATATACCTAACCTGGGAAACAAAATTAATCTACCAATCACATCACATGAAGACATTTACACTGCTCCAGGCTGGGAAACCCCTCTTGACGTGTAAACACCAGATATTAGAAAACATCAATTACACCAGCCAAATGGAAGATGTTGTCCTATTTTATGATTCAAAACATTTTTTTTTTATTGAAATAAAGGCAAGAAATAAATAATAAATATCTAATGCTCTCACCCTTTATGCTTCACCTCCCGTTTTCACCGATCTTCGGAACGATCACCTACGGCGTATTTTGTGACATGGACGGTGGAGGAAGTCACATACTGTCAATTTAGCATTGTCAGTGACCCCTGAAGGTAGCTAAAATGACTAAAAGATGTGTGGGTGTTTGAATGTAACAGCTCTGGTTAGTGACACATCCCTACACAAATGGCCAAAATATCAGAATTTGTCCAAGAAATGGAGCAATTTTGTTTGGATGAAAAGGGCGGACTGGCACTCAGGCCGTAAATACCAGCTGCAGATGAGCTAGCTATCATGTGGGCCTCGTGTAGGATAGTAACAATGGGCATAGACATGGACACCCCCCTTGTCACTTTTCTTATATAGCATTTGTTCTTCATCATTAACATGGGTTTATGAGTAACACACACATAGGCACTACACAACCTGGCATTGTATAGCAGCGTTGTGCTGATGGCTGGGTGTGTAATATTACAAGCCAGGTATAGCAAAGCTGTTTGTGTTCCATCTGTGACGTCACGCGTCAAAGAAGTAATCTTTCTGCGTGACTTCGGTTGTCTCCGACAGCGGTGATGAATTTGTAACATCTGAAGTCGTACTAACAACAATTTCAGCTTAATGTACTGAAAACTTGGTGCTTACACGTTAAGCACCCTGAACAAATTACTTCTAAGTAATTAATATACATGAGTGCACTTGAAGTAATGTATGGGAAATGCAGTGGGACGGACTGGGTGGAGGGAGTTATGGAAACTGATCTCCTTGAGTCCCAGGAGGAGGGGCTTAAGTAAAATCCTTCGAGATGGCCTCCACGAAGCTGGGGGCGGACATGAGGATGCCGAGGGTGCAGAGGATGGTGAAGAGGGAGAAGGCCATGAGGCAGAGCCGGTCGATGACGGAGGCGGCGAACTTCCACTCGTTGCAGACGGACTCGTCCCGGTCCTGGTCGTGGAAGCGCTTGGCGATGTAGCGCACCTCTTCCAAGATCTTGGCTAGCTCGGGGTCCCCGCTCCCGCCGGTCGGGGGCGCCGGCGCCCCAGGCAGCAGCATCTCCTCCTCGCCCGTGGCCACCAGCCGGCTGCAGATGACGCCTGAATCGGGCGTGGTGGTGTAGTGCATGCTCTCCATCCCTCTGAAGCCGATGTAGAGCATATTGCCGTTGGTGGACTGCGGTGGCGCCGCGCCAGTGTTGAGCTCTACGCTGGACAAGCTGCCCCGCAGCTGCTTGTTATGGCAGGCCAGCTGAACCCTCTCCTCCCCCGGACGCTTCATCCGAAGGAACCAGGCGCACCAGTTCAGCAAAATGATACGTGTCTACCCAAATTAACAGAGCAGATCATTAGCACAGGGTAGCCTGTTAGCATTAGCACATTTCTTACCAAGCAATTTCCCCTGTACTGCGATACATGCTTCTGCTGCCATTAAGCGTGATCCCCTTTAGACTGTTGGCACACTGTACTAACAATGTAACAAACAGAAAGTCCGCCTGTATCGCAAATCCCTTTCCTGCGCACGCAACCACCCACGCGCCAACTGTAACCTTCAAAGGGCTTAATGGCATTTCAATGTAGGACTCATTCGTGGCACTGTCGAATGAAAAGATGAGCTCACCCATTTTGGCATTTTGCCCCCATCGGGATCGTGGTGGTGATACTGCAAAACCAGGACTGTTGCGATCACAGAGAGCCCCACGATGACCATGGTGGTGGCAAAGTACTGAGCTGCCAATTTGGAAAAAGTTTGATTCATATTTATTTGAAAAGGTTAATTATGTACGCATTTCACATTTAACTTGAAGTAAACATTTCATTTGGCTCCCATTATTTCACTATACATTTTCAAAAGTATATAATCTCAAATAGAAAGCTTTTTTCACGGTTTCAATGTGTTTATCTTGTTCATTGGGGGCATTGCTGTGATATTCATAGAATTTATTTTCCAGTAATAATTATTGGATGTTTTACCAGGATTCAAATGTCCAGAGGATCACAAATATGTAAAAATTACATGCGCACATCAATTTATACCATATGACACATCACAAATATGCATGTGACTAAAATACATTTTTCATATTTGAGCTATAAATTGCTGGTAGATAATAAAATTAAGTTTTATGCCAAATTAATTCCTTTCAGAGCATACATTTATTTATCGGCAAATATACTTTGCAGATGACAGAAGGGTGAAAAATCAGAAAGCAGCCGTGAACTCTGTGGATTTGGTCTGAAGTAATAACGGTGACTTTTTCACAGACAGTTTTAAGATTCCGTCACAGAAACTGCCTGCTTGTGTTTTCAGGTGAGAAATTACGCCTGCAGGTTTGAGCAATCCCGTTAAAGATGACGCTCGGATGGGCGAGGGAGGGCTAAACACGTACCTTTCCGAGCACCGCAAGGCTCAAGTCTTTACAAAAGGCTGCCTGACGTACTTCCTAACATTTTCTGCCTTCATCTCCACTCCCTCGTCATTTTAAAAGTTGGTTATTTAGAAAAGGTGCTCACGCAGTTCCCAAATGGAGAATAAAGTTAGCTCACCGATTAGTGGCACAGAGTCTGATGTTGCTGGCATAATCTCTGCCACCAGGAGCATGAAGACGGTCAGAGAGAGTAGCACCGTGATTCCTGGGACAGAGGACCAATCAGCCATTAGCCAATCAGCAATTAGCCAATGACATGATATGGAATACACTAGTTTCACTTCATTGTTAGCCTCAGTGTACTGACCAAACATTCGACTTTTCCACGAGGTAACATTCTGTAGTGACAGATACACAATACAGTAAAATAACGCAAAGACAACAACACTAAGATTAAAGTAGTGGAGGATGTAGAATAAATTGCAATGCACACTCATTTACAGATAAGGCCTTCACAGATTTTAAACAATGAAGTGGAACAGTTGCTGTGCAAGAGGGTTAGAGCTGTGGTTAGTTAACATTAAAATCAGGAATTAATGGTTTGGAGTCACTATTTCCATACGGGAGCCTTAATGAGCAGGGCACAAATCCTATAGGCCTCCCTTGGTCCTCACAGTGAGAGCCTGAACTCTGCCATGATGGCAATGGTACGTATTGCTCGTAGTGCGTGGGGTTTCATAATCTGTCCACAACCGTTTCGGCATGTGCGATCCCTGGCAGCCTCTTACAGGCAGCGCTGCCTAGTTCTCTGATCTTACCACTGAACACCCTGTTATCACACTGAACACCTGTCACTGAACACACTGAACACCCAGAGTGTCTGTTATCAGGATTCAAAATAGAGTGATGCCTCTATGTGGAGAGAATATGCTACGAATGTTCCCGCTACATTTTGTGTGTGTGTGTGTGTGTGTGTGCTCTTCATCTGAGCATCTAAGCAACTGTGTGAAACCTTTAACCTGCAGCTGTACAAAGGACTTCAAGTAAGACATGAGAACCTTCATTTAACAGCATTCGCAGTTCGGCAGCTTTGAATCCTGTGACTCATTTTCAGGCCTGAAGGTTCAAAGGTTCTCTGAGAAGAAACTTCCTCATCCCACCGTGGACCATAATTCACCTTAATCCTTCAGGAAGTTTCCTAATGAGCTCCACGGATCAATAACCCACCAGAATCTCCAGGACCTGAGATGGATTTAACACCGTTACACTCCCGATAATTTAGAATCCCTTTCATGCCACCAAACTGCTGTTAGTTTGCTGTTAGTTTACTCCAAGATGCAGAAAGATATATTTTGTTCGTTTGCATGATTCACGCACCAAACTCTGACGATCTCAATGTTAATGACTCGGATAAACTACAGTAGACTGACTGTTTCCTAATCTAAGCACCATCTTGCCCATGATATAAACAGCAGGGTGTAGTTTGAAGTAAGACTGCAATTCGTTGCAGTTTCGCTCAATTAACTTCAAGCAGTAGCCGGTTCAAGAACATCAATTAGCTGCTGTCGTGGACCAACTGTCAGGAAAGTAATGCTGCTAGTGACACAGGCACCCTTTTAAAAATCTGTGTGAAAAACCCGGGGAAATGTGTGGTTGGACTCACTATGCATTTAGAAATTGTGGATTACTGTGTGCTAAAAACTTAGCTTGGATGTGTCTTGATATATTAGCTGATAATTGTGAGATAAATTACAGGTCAATATGTAAAAAACACACCTATCTGTGTCAGTTAAGTTAAATATAAAAATAAGTTACACTTATTTAGTTCGGTTGAGATTTTCAACATTTCCCTGTCGTTTTAACCCCTTTCTAGTTCAGCTACGAACTTAGCCAGAAAAACAAGCTAAATCTATTTTGCTCTTTACAGATTCCCTCAGGAGACACCCCCCCCTACCAGCTGAACCCCATTCACATCTGGCCACAGACCAGTGGACTTTTAAATAAACGCTTAAATAAACCCCACTGTTTATACGGAGAGCCCAGAAATCTGGCATCAGAGGGGCTCGCCTCCACGCTGCCGGTTCTTTCTCCTTCCACTCAGAAGCGGGAATCTCACATTGGCGTCCGTAATTCACACCCCACTGAGTCAGCACAAGGAGACAGCCCCACTGCGTCTAGCAGAACACACTACAGCAGCTCTGCACTGTAAGCCCCGCTGCGTCTAGCAGAACACGCTACAGCAGCTCTGCACGGTAAGCCCCGCTGCGTCTAGCAGAACACGCTACAGCAGCTCTGCACGGTAAGCCCCGCTGCGTCTAGCAGAACACGCTACAGCAGCTCTGCACGGTAAGCCCCGCTGCGTCTAGCAGAACACGCTACAGCAGCTCTGCACGGTAAGCCCCGCTGCGTCTAGCAGAACACGCTACAGCAGCTCTGTACGGTAAGCCCCGCTGCGTCTAGCAGAACACGCTACAGCAGCTCTGTACGGTAAGCCCCGCTGCGTCTAGCAGAACACGCTACAGCAGCTCTGTACGGTAAGCCCCGCTGCGTCTAGCAGAACACGCGACAGGTTCTCTGTACGGTAAGCCCCGCTGCGTCTAGCAGAACACACTACAGCAGCTCTGTACGGTAAGCCCCGCTGCGTCTAGCAGAACACGCTACAGCAGCCCTGTACGGTAAGCCCCGCTGCGTCCAGCAGAACACGCTACAGCAGCTCTGTACGGTAAGCCCCGCTGCGTCTAGCAGAACACGCTACAGGTACTCTGTACGGTAAGCCCCGCTGCGTCTAGCAGAACACGCTACAGCAGCTCTGTACGGTAAGCCCCACTGCGTCTAGCAGAACATGCTACAGGTACTCTGTACGGTAAGCCCCGCTGCGTCTAGCAGAACACGCTACAGCAGCTCTATACAGTAAGCCCCGCTGCGTCTAGCAGAACACGCTACAGCAGCTCTGTACTGTAAGCCCCGCTGCGTCCAGCGGAACACACAGAAAACCTTTTGAGGACACTGCAGGGTGTCTCTTGTGCCAGCTAATCCCCAAAGTCCAAGTTTCTAAACTGACAGTAATGTCCGTCAGAACTCAGAATGGTGCGTTTGTACGTTTCATGGTAGACGCTGGTTAAATTCTGGTTTCTCCCGTCTCCAGAAAATCATTAGGCTCAGCCATAAATGAAAGACCCGCTGCTTGGGGACAAATGCGACTGGTGACATGGAACCACAAACGTTAAAAACCAGGTGGCCCTGCGACAGAAATGACCAAAAGACCTTGGTTCAGGTGCCAAGCACTTAGTCCGTTGAGCAATCCTATTCACAATATAGACAGTGTCAGCTAAAAATAAGCATTCAGTGTTTCCGAATGACTGTATTACAGGCAGTGTAGACTGATTGATTCTATTACACCATGTCAGGTCACAAGCGCAGGGAGGAAAGTGCAATGCATCAAAGCCAAAAAGATTTAAAGGGAAGCACGGTAGTAAACCTTACTCACCCAGTGAGATCTTCTCTCCGGAATCTGCAGGCAGGAGGAAGACGAGCAGGGCCAGCGTGGAGATGAGCACGCAGGGGATGAGCAGATTCAGCCCGTAGTACAGGGTGCGTCTCCTCATCACCACCGTGAAGGTCACGTCCGGGTACGGCTCTTTGCAGCAGTCGTAGAACCTCTCGTTCCTGCGTCCGGGGACCTCTGTACCAAAGGGTGATCGCACCGAGTT
Organism: Ilyophis sp. 1 JC-2022; assembly: GCA_022702515.1. Lineage (NCBI taxonomy): Eukaryota > Metazoa > Chordata > Actinopteri > Anguilliformes > Synaphobranchidae > Ilyophis > Ilyophis sp. 1 JC-2022. The sequence continues at coordinate 14,133,800 of CM040399.1, read as the reverse complement.
TATCTGCTGAGCGGATATCCTCACTCAGGCTAAATCACCATGGCTACATTCCACCATGTTATGCAGCCAGATATTTTGTTGAGGGGATTCAGGTTGAATAAAAAATTGTGGTGAAATTCAAAGGAAATATGAACTTACAAGCTTATGGTCACAAGCCCAGTTCCCTACCAGCCACACCACCCTTAAACTGCGCATGAAGCACACACTTTCATTCGAATCTTGTGTGTAAATTGAGGTGCTTAATCTCACTGAACACAAACGCCGAGCCCAGCTCTTGTCATTACATTTGAAGAGCACTCCTTTACTACGGTTAGTTTAGCCTTCCGGCTTTCCTTTGCACCTTCAGAGCCTGACTTTAAAATGGCTTCCGACTGGCCAGTAGTACTGCGTGGCCTGCACTGTAGGAAATAGCCACTGGGAGGCAGGCAAGTGCATCAGAGCGGTTCACTCACACTGGGCGACACAACAGTGAACCGAGAGGAACAAACAGCAATCCCGAACCGGAGAGAAAATAACAAAAGGAGTTGTTAAGAAAAAGAACCCAAAACAAAAACTCCAACATAAGTATTCAGAGCGCGTTTCGTTTTCGTTTGAAAGCTGCGTTTCGGCCGCTCAAGGGAAGTTTGCGAGGCAAAATTGCAGTTGGCGCTCACGCTCGGCTGCGCGATGCTACAGTCTGGCACACCATGAAGGCACTAAGAGTAACAGCCCCCGCAGAGGGACATTAGCGGATCTAATTAGAATAACGGAGAGGGACAGCAGGCGACGCAGGACGGCGCTGTGCGCGTCATTCCTGGGGGGTCCACCGGTCCCTGCAGGTTTGACCAGCTACACGCCGGCTTCAGCGCACTCCGCCCAGCGGGGGCGAGAGGGGAGTCAGCCACCGAGCCAGAGGAGGGATCTCTAATAGCGCTTCAGCACAAGCAGTGTGGCAATCCATTTGTTATACAACATCCCTTCCGTTAGATTAAATGTCACTTTTATCCCGTGGCCCAGACAGATGTCTTGACAGCTTTAGAGCCGTTTCCATACTTTACACAGCAAGCTGCCTTAGAGCTCTGTTAGCTCAGATAGCTAAGGGTTCGTCTCAGGGTTGCAGGGGTCTGCTTGTGTACCAGGGACCCCACACAAGATTAAGTTTATGACTGATATAGCTTGCCATAGAAACATACATTGTAAAGCAAATCAGCCTAGATTCAGAAAACCACTTAAATAATTGGTGAAATAACAACTATTGCTTATTTTTCTTTCTTGTAATAACAATAACAACTATTATTATTATTATTATTACTATTATTATTGAGACAAGCACTGGAAGCTTGGTCAACTAAAATCTTGTCCAATAACGCTTACCAACGAGGTCCCACTCTCCGTTGGGAATATATCCAGTCATATCGGCCTCAACCATCTGCAGGTCCAGGGACCAGCCTCCATAGGTCCATGAGCCAAACTTGAGGTCACACCGCTGGACGTCAAAAGGAAACCAGCGGACATCGATATGGCAGGTACTCTTGAAGATGCCTTTAAAGGACAGGGGCATGTGAACTCAGACCGTAACAATGAATTCTCATGAAACATTAGCATACATTCAAATAATCAATATCAACTCATCTCTTGGACATATCAAACAAACATATCAGAATCTGCCCATCAAATATATACTGAAATATCAGTTCATGCGTTCATGCCATTTTATGTTACGTCAGTTTGCGCACAATGTAGAGACATTTTTAAATTATGTCCATAAAACATATGTATATGTAAAATATACTCATATTGCTTATCAGAAAGCGTCCTATTGATTGATGCACAGTGTAATTCATAGTGTCCATTCTGCCATAACCACATTTTAATACTTTACTTTTCCCCAAGGCACTTCAGAGATAGCAAAACAATCATGTGAATTGGAGAGCACAGAGGCTTGCGCAATGTATGAGAGCCAATCACAGAAGTACTCAATTAATATGGAAAGGTTCACAGTTTACGACGCTGAAAACAGACAGACGTTCAAAAATGATTCCCTGTTACAAGTACGGGAGACAAAATGAATCCGGAGCGGTCAGTAGAGAGTTGGCTCGTGGGGAGGAAAAAGGCCAGTGAAAATGGTGCCACTGGGAGAATGGATGAGGATGAGGGTCCTTCATTAACTCAAAGTGGATACGGGAGGGGGGGGGGGAGACAAATGCCCGAAAATCCAATTTGGTTCCAATCACGGGGCAACTGGGATACGTCTCCACTAGTCATCCCCCCCCATCCCTCCCCATCCCCCCCCATCCCTCCCCTAGCCGGAGACAGCTTTGCTGTGCGACACGTGTCAGACCTTTGCAGTAACCCTGTGCGGATCAGTGCCTGTTCATATCCAGCACGACCCCACCTTTACAGCACCCCCCGCCCCCCCCGCCCCTCCCCTGCCCACCCGCCTCCTTATTAATTCACTTCAAACACAGGGACGCCACAGTTTATACCGCCATTGATTTCCCTGTGGTAAATCCCTCAGCTTTTCTGCACGGTAAGGGAAAATCTGAAAGAACGGCCGCAAGTAACACAAGCAATCACCTTGTCTGACAGGTAAGTCCACTGACCTCCTTTACTAAACGGGGCAGTGGGGGGGGGTGGTTCACGCACTGTCCGGGATCTTTGGGGCAACGTGGGCGACGTTGTAGTATAACGGGCGGCAGTGTAGTATAATGGTTAAGGAGCTGGACTTGTAACCGAAAGGTTGCAGGTTCGATTCCCAGGTAGGACACTGCCGTTGTACCCTTGAGCAAGGTACTTAACCTGAATTGCTTCAGTATATATCCAGCTGTATGAATGGATAAATGTAATAAAAAGTTGTGTAAGTCGCTCTGGATAAGAGCGTCTGCTAAATGCCTATAATGTACAAAAGAATAACAAAAAAACTCCGAGCCCGTTTAGCCCTTTGTCGTCTTGTGGTTCGCACGCATCCAGCATTCGCATTGCGCCAGGTCTCATTTAGACGTAACTGCACACCACTGCCGTAATCCCGATATAAATCAACGAGTGTCTTCATGTCTTCTGCAAAAGGCCATGAATATAATTTATGCAATGTTTCGCACGTGCCCTCTTTGAACCGCACCCATATTGTCCTCATCAAAGGGGAAAGGTTCGTGTTGACGACGGGTACGAAATCACACGACGTCTTGAAATTATTTTGATCAGCGTCAGCAGTATTCAAAATTGTTTTGTCACACAGCTAAGTTTTCAGTGTATTATTGTTTCAGCATCAGAAATTATGATCTGTTTGACATGCACATTTAATCATTTAAGCACAGATCCATCTGCTTCCAACAGCAAATCTACCACAATCTGCTCCAGAAAACTGCTGATGTCTACAGACACTAGGCTTATTTTTCAACGGACTATATTAGTTCATAGTAAATAGTAGGCCTACTTAGTCAACGTTCATATCATAGACATGTAAATATTTAAGTAATTTAAAACTAATTTCCATGCAGATGGGGATCTTGTTTAAATGAAGATATAATTTCTGATAGGGGGAGGCATGTTATTTGAACTGTTTTGAGGATAGATCTCACCTGGTGGCAGGTACTGGCAGGACCCGGAGGAGTTGACCAGCACATTGGTGCGGAAAGTAGCATCGAACCTCTCATCAGCACTGTTGGGGAGAAAAAAGATCAAGACTTGATGCAGAACAGCATTTTATGGGGGACATAAAAAGTGAACCTTGTAGGTTTAGTGGGAAACATGGCGATAAAGCACTCTCGCGGTGACAAACCGCTACGACCGCGCGAAGGCTGCATAAATCATTGCTTATTCATCGCCCCGCAAAACAAACGACACACTTTTTTGGGTCGATAAACACACAGTTCGTATGAGTTGTAGGCTGCGGGGCTGGAACTGCGCGAATTATCCTGAACTGAGAAGTCAGCACCTGTTCTAAGACCGACAGGGGAAAAACCACAGCGACAAAAACACGACAAAAACACAGACTCAGTACATGGTACGGGCGCTACCGCGTATAAACATAACGGCACAATGCGCGCGGCGGGTTCGAACATATTCTACATATCCAAAATGAGAAGTGAGTAGACAGTAGCAAGTAGGCTCTTAAATAGACGAGAGCGTTCGATACACTAATGGCGGTTTTTAATGTATGCCAGATTTTTTAATGTAAAACAGGCCTATGCAGTGGAAATGTTTATATTCAACGCACTTGTGTTTGATTTAACGTGACCTTAGGACACGGGTGTCAAACTCATTCCATCGAGGGCCGAGTGTATGCAAGTTTTTGTTTTAACCATGCTCTACACCAGCTGATTCCACTAATTAGTGCACCTCCTTGGTTGAAGAGCTGAGCTAATTAGTGAAATCAGCTGGTGTAGGGCACAGTTGGAACAAAAACCTGCATACATCCCTGCCTTAGGAGATCAAGCAAACTGCCTCCAGCTTAAACACAGAGTGTCAGTCGTTCATGTTGACCTGTGACCTTGTTTGAACTACCACTGCATAAGTTATTATTTTTCAAATAAAACAACATGGAAGGAATTCAAACATGTAGACCGTTACTCGCTCACTTAATATTCCTCACATCTTCAACCAAAATATTATTTACCAGTAAGAATCGCAAATGCTGTAGAATTAAAAATGCGCACATTGAGATTCAAGTAATACTCTCCATTGAGAATTAATTGCTTTGGATAAAATCATTTGCAACAGTTAAAATTTTTTTTTTTTAATCTCTGTTAGCATTAGTTATCAGGGCAAATTCTTGAGAAAACTGCTACCAAATTCCTCCCAGCGTAAATAATTACAAAAACTGCACACTACTGTAGACATTCATTTCTGTAAATGAATTGTCTAAGGAGTTTAGACTGCGGCAGGGCAAGTTGAAATTGGAAGAATTCACTCCTACGCCAAAGAGTCACTGGAATGTAAAGTAATCCACTTAGAAACACAGGCTTTATTCAATGTAGCAGAGTAAGTCTCCATATTCACATTTATTTATTTCCCCACCCTCCCACCACACAATGATTCATCAACCTTCAGGTACAAGTCAACTACTGTATTTGCTGCTTTACATGTTGTTGTCGAATCTTATTCCACAGATAAAAGTCTGTTTCTTTTTACTTAGCTGCCGGCAGCTGCTAGTTTCTTGATTTAATTATAAATTTTTTGTTTCAGATTTCCACCCCCCATTTTTCTCCCAATTTGGTAGCCAATTGAACCCCTATTCTAATTCAATTCCCCCCCGTAGCAACCGCTAGAGAACCACCACTATACAACCCTGTCAGCTGGTAGTAGGAAGGAGGGCGCCACATCCGCTACAGGGCGTGACTCCTCAAGCTCCTGACCGTCATTACAACTCGCCCAGGGCCTTTGTGCACAACGATTCTCTCCGAGCCCCTCCCCCCACCCGGAAGCAGCCGCCAATTTCCGTTCCCACAGGGCACCGGCCATGCTCGGATCTGGCAGGACCGGGGCGCGAACCCCCATCCTCGGAGTACAACTGCACCGACTAAAAGTCGGCGCTCTTAGCATTGTACCACCACGGCAGCCATGCGACTGCTAGTTTCTATTTCTAGAAATAGATGCAAGCCACACAGACAGAGTGTTTCATCTGGGTACCTCACCTGTTATACAGTAAGACGTCTGGCTTCCATATTTGGCTATCGGGAAACCTTACATTTGTCACACCAGGATACTCAGAGGTATTCCATCGAAGGTAGAAGTCATTCCAGTACTGGAAGAGATAACCATCATATCAGTATAACCATATAACAGTTAATACACACATACAAAAGCACATACATACACATTTTGCTCAAATGCGTTTACTTTCTGGTCTCTAATAAATTGCCACAGCCACAGTACTGTGTGAACGCCATCTTGTCAAAACAAACAAGCGCCCACACCAAGCGCACACCTTTGTGAGCGTACAGTAGCTCAGGAGCCGAGAAAAGATTCCCGCACATAGCAACAGCAGCAGCAGCAGCAGCTTGTGTTCGAGCAATACAAACTAAATCGGTTTCTATAAATAACTTTGCTTCAGGAAAATGTGATATTGGGTATTTGATGAAAATAGCGGCTGACAGGTGCCTCAAGAAATAGAGAGAACTGCACAACTCAAGACAATAATAATAATAATAATAATAATAATAATAATAATAATAATAATAATAATCATGAAGAATCCATTCGCCTGGACACGGGGTGAGAAGAGCAAGAAAACAGACCTATCAGGTATCAGACCTGGGCCACCTGCTGAACTCCACATTTCTAACCAGATCTAATCAGCCATATTAACAAGATGAGTCCATTAAACCCCCCCCCCACATCCTCGTAAGTGAATTTCAATTAGCCATAAAACAGAGGCGGCAGCTCTTTAGAAAACAGTTGTTCAATTTAGTCTCAGGACAGTGGATACATCATCTCTAATTGCATCATTCCTTGTATGACATCATAGTTTGGCACAGGCCACACATGTATAATAGAATGTAAAAGAAGTGAGCGTTCACAAAATGGATTACACAAGGGCAGGCCCATTTATACTTGCCTGCTTAGTGTAGCAGAGCTCAGCATGCCCTGCGAATCCACGATAGACAGTCACATCACTCTGCGTGACTGAGTCAAGATATAAACTCAAGGACTCGAGATCCTTCATCTTGGGACATGACCGTTTGGCTGCTGTATGGCTGTAATGGATCTGATCGCTATGCTGGATGTCCCCATTGCTATCGTGGGCCGTGTAGAACAATGGAGAAAGTCAGTGGAACTGCAACTGGAGGCCCACGTGTTCATATCCTGGATGAGGCATTAATGTATCCTGTAGGACCCCTTATTGCTACACTGCAAACCGTTTTACGTGTCATTTGGCTTCATGAGAACACAAGATATGCAAAACCTCTGCTACACTAACTTGTACGATAAATTTGTGCTCTTTTACACCCACCAGGAAATCATTTACTTTCGGAGGAAAAGGAAGTGCCATCGATTGCATGCAAAATCTAATTAAGCGGAGATAGTGTAGTAAGCTGCAAGCCTCGTTTAAAAAGTCCAGATGAAAAATACATTTCTGCAGGGACAGCATAACATCTTCAATAAAATAACAGTGTCTGGGAGATTTGTAATGTGTTAGTTGTACATTTTCAACATTTTTAAAGCTAAATTTTATCAGGAACAAGGAAACGTACGAGCTGAACACAGCAAACCCCCCCCCCCCCCCAAAAAAAAGAAGAGATAAGTGTTTAAAAACTTTAACAAGAAACGTTAACATTGGCATCGCCATATGGAGAACACCATAGGAGGGATCTTGAACGTTTCAAAATCCTTGATTAACTTTCACTTATGAACTGCCCTCTCCAATTCACAGGTTTTCAAAAGGGTTTAACTAAAGAGACTGAGACAGCCATTGTATAACACAGACCTTTTTTCACAGAACCAATACTATGATGATTTTGAGATATGTTTGGGGTCTGGAGGTGGTGTTTTACAGTTGATTTTGAGATATGTTTGGGGTCTGAAGGTGGTGTTTTACGGTTGATTTTGTGGTATGTTTGGGGTCTGAAGGTGGTGTTTTACAGTTGATTTTGAGGTATGTTTGGAGTCTGGAGGTGGTGTTTTAAGGTTGATTTTGAGATATGTTTGGGGTCTGGAGGTAGTGTTTTACGGTTAATTTTGAGGTATGTTTGGGGTCTGGAGGTGGTGTTTTACGGTTGATTTTGAGATATGTTTGGGGTCTGGAGGTGGTGTTTTACGGTTGATTTTGAGACTTGGTCACCCTAAGATGCAAGTAAACTCTGCAGTTCTTGGTTCATACACCCTAGTAAAAACAGGAAGTGAAGGAAGACCACCAGTTCCTTAAGAGAGGTAAACTTAAATAAGTAGAATTTTATTGCAGATTTTGTTGGATTTTATTTAATGTCAAAAATGTTTTTCCTAGAATTTTTTTTTTGACATCCCTAAAGCTATAAGAGAGTCAGTCTCTGTGTCATTGCCTGGGAAACGACACAATGAGAGTGCCACTGAACATATGGGATGCCAGAGACATTCTGGCTTTTTGTTGCTTTATTGATCCTTTCTGATACTTTATATTTTCTTGTGGAACCTGGCGCCCATCCCAGCATGCATTGGGCAGGAGGCAGGAATAAACCCTGGACAGGTCGCCAATCCTATTTAAAAACTGTTCTAAAAAATCTTCTTTGACACTGAAGCTTATTTTCATGCAATTAATGCAATGTATTAAGTCATCCTCTCCCTGCCATCATTTTGGTTTAAGTCTTGACTATACAATTGAACAACAACTTGAACGCAAACACAGTATATATTGTCGACCGCCATCCGACCGAAGCCAACCACGCCAATACGCCATCTCACTTGCCATGTCTATGCACAGGTTTTTCAGTGCCCACCACCAGGCCTGGAAAATCTAGGGGAAACACTGACAATATAACTTTTCAAAAGAATAATTATATTATTATAAAAGTAAAGTATTCCAGTGTGTTTGAGCAGAAGATGCAGCTCATTATCTGTGTTTTTTTGTTTTCAATAGCCTTTTATTCTTAATTTTCATCAAAGGTGCCAATAATTGTGGACCTGACAGTATATTATATATATATATACAGTATATAGCTGATGTGTGCTGAGCATTCTGGCACAAAATGGCTGCCGTTGCATCACCCAGGTGGGTGCTAAGAGTTCACATTGGTGGTGGTAAGAGTTTCCCCCTCATCATTGTAGCGCTTTGAGTCACCAGTTGGTAATAAATGCAAGGCATTATCATTATTATTATTATTATTATTATTATTATTATTATTATTAAGATAACACCTTGAAGAGGATATGTTGTTCATGAAAGCAGTGTGTTTATTCTTGATTAAGGGTAATGCCACTTGTGGTAGATGCCTGAGCCTTCATGTTCTTTAGAGAAGGCAAAAGAGCCCTTGGCCTTACAGGTTCATTTTTAAGAATGCTTAATGCACCTACAGTATGTCTCTCCAGGCCCCCAAGGGAATGTCACTTGGCCTGTTTAATGATCTTAAGTTTCAATAGTCTCATTTCCATAATGTAGTGTCCTCGCAACGCCAGGACTGTTTGGTGGGCTGGGGGTGGATTTGGAGCCAAGGCGGAGGGAACCGAGAGAGGCTACCGTTGCCATGAGACTCCTGTACTGATCTTAAGTTTCCTCTAAATCTTGTACATCTTGATAGTCAGGAGATGCCTTCAGCAGTGCAATGCTGTGGTCTGAATGCACAATTTTTACCTTTATCCAAAAAACATGGCAACGGTAGCCTCTCTCTGTTCGCTCCGCCTTGGCTCCAAATCCACCCCCACCCCACCCCACCCCACAGTCCTGGCGTTGCGAGGACACTACATTATGGAAATGAGACTATTGAAACTTACGACTCCTGTCATGATCTTAAGTTTCAATAGTCTCATTTCCATAATGTAGTGTCCTCGCAACGCCAGGACTGTGGGGTGGGGTGGGGTGGGGGTGGATTTGGAGCCAAGGCGGAGCGAACAGAGAGAGGCTACCGTTGCCATGAGACTCCTGGGAAATGTTTTTTTGGATAAAGGTAAAAATTGTGCATTCAGACCACAGCATTGCACTGCTGAGGGTATCTCCTGACTATCAAGATGTACAAGATTTAGAGGATGATTTACAAAGGCATTCCAATAGCCACGCGAACGCAATATCTGGACAACACTGCACTCAGAGAACACGAAGCGAGAACCCGTTCGGTCAAGAGACCTGCGGCATGGATCAATTCATATAATACAACAAACAAAAAAAGCAATAAAGAAGTGGCTTACCAGCTGTAACCATATGTTGGTTGTTAAAACCTGGTTCTTCTCATCCTGTAACATATTAAGGGCACTTTAGTCTAAGTTTCCCGTCAAGATGTATGGTATTAATAACACATTTGATAACACATTTATTCATTTTTAAAAATATGTGTAAAAGACAAAATCATAATACTTGAGTAAGTATTTATAAGTGCAAAACTACAGAATACTACTGCTGTTACCGTCTGTACCTGCCTTCTGTAGTACAGCTACTCATCCTAATACCACCACTAATTTATGCATTTGTTTGGGTTTTTCCTATTTTTACACAGAGGGACTTAAATAAGCATCGTGGCAAAGTGCATAGAAATCCCATCATAAGAGCAACAAAAACAGCGGGTAACCTCATAAGTTATCTGAAAGCTAAGAAATGATATGAAGACAGAAGCACATTACATAGTTTCCGCATACAACACATAGTGATCATCAACTCTCTTTTTGAAAAGAATATACCGACATCACATTGACCTGCACATACTACGTAATGATGATCTGTAAATTAACCAACACCGCCCAATAGTATAGTATTCACCATTACACCCACAGCTTTAGCATGAATCGCACTACTGCACCCCTCGATTAACAATTATTGGTTCCCAGGTTTTGGTAAATATTTAAAACATGTACAAACCCCAATTCCAAAACAGTTGGGACAGTATGTAAAATGCACATAAAAGCAGAAAGCAGTGATTTGTAAATTCTTTTTTTTACATATATTTAATTGAAAACAGTACAAAGAAAAGATTTAATGTTTTACCTCATCAACGTTATTGATTTTTGTAAATATACGCTTATCGAGAATTTGATGCCTGCAACACATTCCAAAAAAGTTGGGACAGGGGCAAAAAAAAAAAGACTGGGAAGTTCAAAAAACACCTGTTTGGAACATTCTACAGGTAAACAGGTGATGCTATCATGACTGGGTATAAAAGGATATCAAAAGACTCTTGATATCTTATTTTCAGGTACTCTTACAAGCGATACTATAGCATCACTGCATTTGCTCTATGGGAATTGGGGGGTGGGACTAGATTTAGCTGTAACTTACAGTGGAATAATATGAAACCCATGGTTGGCTTAATGGCTGTAAGTCATCAAGGGTCTGTGGTATCAAACGAGCCTCAAACCATCCCTCTGCTGCCAGATATGCAGTAGATATAGACGGATCACTTGAAGGGTTGTTTCTCCTGACTTATTTTTCCATAGAGTTCAACAGGAAATTGAGTCAGGAGAAACAACCCTTCAAGTGATCCATCCATATCTACTGCATATGTGATAGCAGAGTGCTGGTTTGAGGCTCGTTCGATACCTCAGACTCTTGATGATTTACAGCCATTTAGCCAACTATGGGTTTCATATTATTCCAGTGTAAGTTACAGTTAAATCTAGTCCCACCCCCCAATTCCCATAGAGCAAATGCAGAGAGGTTATAGTATCGCTTGTAAAAGTAGCTGAAAATAAGATATGAAGAGTCTTTTGATATCCTTTTATACCCAGTCATGATAGCATCACCTTTTTTACCTGTGTTATGTTCCAAACGGGTGTTAAATTCTGAATTAGCGTATATACTTCTATAAAGTTGATAAGGTAGAACATTAAATATCTTTTCTTTGCACCGTTTACAATTAAATATATGTAAAAGAGAATTGACAAATCGTTGCTTTCTGCTTTTATGTGCATTTTACATACTGTCCCAACCTTTTTTGGAATTGGGGTTTGTACATTTATCCAATTTCCTAGATTCCCCTTGATTATTTTAATGTCAACAGGAAGACTGTCGAACACTTTGACTTTCATTCGGTTTTGTGGACGGGTTATGCATGTTAATTTTACAGGGAAAGTTCAGTGAATATGGTATCAGTGCTTTCATCTGGAATGTTCTTAAAATATTATTGACGCATATATACAATGTTTTATCATGACTAAAAGATGAGCATCAGGGCATGTTACTAAATTTGTATGTGAAAAGACTGCAGTGTTTTTCTGTGACTTTTGAGGAGGGAGTTGCTTGGAACAAAGAAATAATGTCTATCTGCTCAGTGAAGTGAACTTTCTTGTAATAATATGAAGTCCCAATGGGGATCTAATCATAATGCTCCCCCGGGAGTCGAGCACTGATCAGCCAATCATGCAGCCGTGCTTCTTCTTGTGCTCCAGTTCTCGGGAAATATGATCATCGTGAAAAATACATAAAGAAATAATTTTCACTTAAATAGCTGAGACTTAAAAAAAAAAAAAAAATCCGATCAGAACAGTTGATTTTATGTGATTTAAAAAAAATTATAATTTAATCACAGAAATCAATATAATTCTCCTCCCATTTACTTTCCATTTGCATGATGTTCTGAAATAGAAACGGCTCTTTATTAACCACCGTGGGAGACACACACGGCTCTTTATTAACCACCGTGGGAGACACACACGGCTCTTTAATAACCACCGTGGGAGACACACACGGCTCTTTCATAACCACCGTGGGAGACACACAGTGAGTAGATGTGCACAGTGTGTAGGCCTACTGTAACAAGTCTGCATAATATTGTGTGAAGAAATCCCTTCAAATCCTTTCTTAAATCCAGTGTGATTCGTCTTCTGCTCCTCCAAATTAGGATGGCATTTCACTTCCCCAAACCATAATTTCACACACTGAATACTGAACCACGGGCACAGATGTGCAAATATAATACTTGGAATATGAAAGTCTGAGAAATCAGACCTCAGCGACTCAGCGACTGAGCTTCCGTGGCGGAGGAGGGCACGGCTTGCGGCGCCATCGATAAGTGGCACAGCTAGGGGTATCGGGTCGGCCCAGGTGCTGCAGATGCACGGCTCAGGCAGCGTGCCGTTTCACCGGTTGCTCCGAAAGCACTCCGAGAGCGCGTTCAAGGGGAACTCATGTTATCTTTGTGAATCATGTTGACAGCTGTCAGGGTCAGAGGGAGGGGCTTATAGCTCCCAGTTCTAGCTGCACATTCTGTATTCATATGTACGGCTCTCCATTATGTACGTGGTTGCCTTTTGGTCTAGAAATCTTCAATAAGAACCATAAAATATGTGCAGAAAGCATGACTGTTGCTTTGGGTTTTATACAGTATTGCACCCCACTGTTTTCCTGAACTGAGCACATCAAACTGAACTGGTTGGAGTGTCCATGTTAACATAGGAAGGCTGGAGAAGTCAAACCTCAGCTGAGTTATGCCAGACACTTAAAAAATGGTATCCACTGACTCTTGTTTTGGCACGCAGGCTTACAAGAGATGAATTGGCGATGATGTAATGGCCCCACAATAGATTATGCTTCAAGGGACATTTAGAAAAATTGAATATGGTGGGTTTAAGTTGGCCACAGTTCTGTGGGTTACCTCTAGATTAGTTCCACCCGACAACACGACAGACGAGCACAGACACCTGCTCCGATTGGTGCAGACCACATAAAATGCGTCCCGTCGTGCTTACACTTCCCCAGCATGTTCTGCTGGCATCTTGGTCTAGTTGAGGAAGTGTTTGGTCAATGTGCCACGAAGACACAAAGCACAGTAGTACGGTATCCCATAATGGTGCCCATGCCTCTATGCACAGGTACATACATTTTAAGATAATATCATCACACGGATGAAATAAATCCACTTTATAAAATGGGAATAAAAGCCTATTCATCTAGTTTGCACTCATGGGATTCCAAGGTCTATTATCTGTGTGTGCATACCCCCCCCACCTTCCAGAACAGAATTATTGCATTGATCACAGTTAGTGTTGATGGATGGGCACACTAACTCACCACGTCCATAATCTGCATTAGGCTGAAGCTGAAGCGGACAGTAAGGGAATGGGAGTCGTTGAACACAGGTCTCTCCAGTGGGTTGTAATTTGTCATCAGGTCTTTGTACAATCTCCGCTGATGCTCCCCTTGCAGGGAGACTAGGTAGAAAGGGAAGAGAGAGAGAGAGAGAGAGAGAGAGAGAGAGAAGGGGAGAGGGAAAATGGAAAAAATAATTAACTTTGGAGAAATATTGTACAATTGCACTTTTTCTGTTAAGCTCTGACAATATGAATGGATGTTTGTCGTGTTGTCAAAGCTAAAGAAAGGGCGAGTGGAAAGAGAAGGAAATGGTGAAAAAGAGAAGGGTGAAAAAGAAAAAAAGAGAGCGAGAGAGCAGGAGGGGTGAAATGAAAGAGAGAGAGCAGGAGAGATAACGGAAAAAATCCTAAATAGAAAGTGAAGAAAAGCAGAAGAGACAAACAGAGAGAGGAGAGAGAGAGGGGAGAGAGAGAGAGGAGAGAGGAGAGAGAGAGAGGGAGGGGAGAGAGAGAGACTCAGACTCTCTCAGACACAGACTCAGTGAGCACAGCTTGGCCATTGAAAAAAGTCACCACCGAAAATCGTGGCTTCCTATTGAGGAAAGGCTATGCCATGCTCTGCTCTCTGAGGGAGAGGGAGGACAGAGCAGACTTCAACAAACCAAAGTAAAAAAAATGAAAAAAAAAAAAAAAAAAAAAAATCAACCGGAAATTCATCATTTTTTTTTTTCAACCCTCCAGATCAAGGAAAAATAAAAAAACTACTGGGAGGGAGAGCGAGTGCTCTACACAGTGCAGCACAGTTCATCGCTGCCTGCCCCACAGTCTGAGAGGAGGTGATGACCACACACAACCATTTACTGACATGCACACAAACACACACACACACACACACAACAACACAATCCATATATATGCACACAACACACACACACTTGTATATTATATATTATTCATTATTTATTTCATTATTATTTTTTTTTTTTTTTTTTTTTTTTTTGTTGTCATTTGTTTTTTTTTTTGTCACAAGCTAAAAAAATATAAATTTAAAAAAAAAAATAAAAAAATATATAATAAATTGAATTGAATTGAATTGAGAGAGAGAGAGAGAGAGAGAGAGAGAGAGAGAGGGAGAGAAAGAGAGAAGAAAGTACTTACTTCAAAAAAAAAGAAAAAAAAAAATTAACTAAAAAAAAAAGTTAAAAAGTAAAGATTTTTTTACAAACAAGAGCTGTCCTGTGTGTGTTCCAATACATCCCAATCATGTCATCAAGAATTTCATCAAGAATGGGTTGAAATGCAGCAATTATTGTCACTGTTTTGCATTAAATCAGAGAAGGCCGTAGCACTGTTCATTCAGACCCTGGCTTATTGATCCATGACTCTCATTGGACAGTCTTCCACTGGATTCCCAAGAAAGTAACTTTCAATACCAAATTACATTCCCATTAGTTCCTAGTTCCTACTATCCCCTCAAATATATCTACAGGCCTGGGCTAGGGGTTTCTTCGGGACACAAATGCAAAGCTGTTTCTGGAAAATTATGTGAGGGGGGAGATTTTCTCACCAAAAACGTATTGACTGACTGATGGCTTAAACCTGCACAGAATTGGAAGCTCGGAATTTTTCTAGACTTGTGTGTTTATACATCTTTCAGGTAAACTGTTTCAATGGGTCAACAAATAAAGGACAGCGTTCCAAAATGTTCAAATCTTTAACCTAATCTTTATTTAATGGTTTGTGTGGATTTACAAAGCTAGTTATATTCACTTGCCATTTGAAACTCTGAATTTACTTAATTGTCAGAAGAATCTCAGTCACCATGACAACTCAAAACAGGACAACTCACTCCAATTGAACGACGGCTGAAGGCTGGGACGAGAGAATCGATGAGTTCACATGGTCCTCTTCTCTCCTCTAAACTATATCCATTCATCTCCAATTAGGCATTAGTGCGCCGAGTAAAGAGAAAACCACTTTTAGTCCAGGGGCCAGGGCTAAATTTGGTCACAGCCCAGCCATAAATTACATTTCAGCAGATCAGCAGAGCCCGCATTTCCCGACATCAGCTTCATATGGGATAGACTATAGAAACGCAGCGTGGTACATAATCTAATTCGGAATGAAATTTATGTAATGAGACATATTGATTAGAACTCAAATGGATAACCGCATGTAGGCTATGGCTCTTCGAGACGCCAATGAGAGATTGAGAAACGTAGACTCCGGATGACATTTCTAATTAATTTATACTCAATGAAATGCTACATGAACGGCTGACAAACATGGACAGGCCGCGAGGCCGCATATGTTAGTGTAGGCTACTACTGAAAATAAGTCCGATGTCGTAAAGCCAATTTGTTTCAGATCTAGGCTACAGCACACCATGTCCCACCAGCTCCAAAGACTACCTACTGTTCAATTCGAAGACTAATGTTATTCATCACTCCATGCATTGTTTTAGCGCAACTGACTTCAGGGGGATGGGCACTGTAGCCTAACCCTGAATTTCATTAGGATGGACATAGCCTACATCATCTTAAAAGTGTGACTGGGTGGCTTGTCAGGTAGTGTTTTATGAACAGGCTAATATAGGCTATCTGCAAGTGGCCCATCAACGTAACAATGCTGTTTTTTCCAAGAGAGAAATGTTGCGCATATCTACTAAAGGTGATTACTTTTGAGTCAGAAATATCACACAATATGCATTTCATATTTCCCAATGTCATAATCCTGCTTTTAGCTGAACGTCTCGAAAACAGGACCAGTGATTTACAAAGGTGGCCGATTCAGAGAAAAACAATGTAAAAATTGCACTGGGCTAGCCTAAATATGAAGTGTGAATAATCAACTCATTTCTTTTACCAATTTCGCGTCATGTGGGCTAGCACAATAATTATGACAGGGAAAATATTGTGTCCCAAAACAGAACTTCTTCTCGGACGTTCAGCACCGGTCAAACGAGCTACCAACTTGTTCAAATGCAACGTTAACATTGTCGAGAGCATACCAACTTGTTCAAATGCAACGTTAACATTGTCGAGAGCAGGACCCCGCTTTCCGTTCACGAGGACGGTTCCCGCTATAGCCTAGGCTGCAATGCATAGCCTATTCTAATAATTTAGAAACAGCCTGCATGCATTTGAATTATCTAGTTGCTCTCTAAATAGAGTCGTCTAATCTTACGATGCTAATTTTAAGGATGCGAAGTTGGCAAGAGCTTGCCCTATACACTTAAGACGGGACAGCGACTTGGAGTAACCATCTTAACGCCACTTAAAAGACACTGAGAGCGAAGAGCAAAAGTGAAAAAGATTGCGTTACAATCGATTGAAACAAAAACAAGTCAATGAAAACAATTCTCTAATCGAAGCATAAAACCAGCGTTCAGACATTTCATTACATGCAGGGAGGAAGCGAAGCTGTTGTCAACAAAATTGGATAAAAATACCATCTCGGTACAGCTTAGGCTATATTTTGCGATGAAATGTTTTATTATTATCATGAAGAACCTACCGTTTAGCAAGCAGGCAGTGCCAACAATGTAGAGGGCAAAATTCCGAGTCCCCATCGTATTGAAAGGGTAGGTAAATAAAATGCCTATGACTTGTATCCTAAATCGCAGTCTTGAAACACAATAGATTAATTCAATAATTAAATGAAAATAACATCTGATATGCTATCCCGTAAACGGCGACTCGCGTTTCACATGGGTGAGATATTCATTCTGAGGTTTGAACTAGGTAGGCTATAAAAAGCAAAGGAGGACGGGAGAGGAGACGCATTTGTATTTGTGCGCGAGTGAGAGGGGGCAGTGTGCCGCTCCTCCCTTAAACCCAGTAGGCTAAATGGGTGTTGGAAGATTGGGAGTTTAGGCTAATGAACCCACATGGCCATGTCAGAGGCAGTGAAATAGGCTCCGGCTTCACTCGCATCCTGCCCTGTGCTGTCAATATCAGCCTCGCCTATTCATTGAACACAAAGTGGCATACAAAAATTTTCACTTTATTAAGTTAGGGAAACCATCTGAAGCGAATAGTCAGATTTAAGCTTAAAAAATAAACAGTAGGCTAAAGGAGAGCTACAAAATTAACGATCAACTAAAATAGCAAAGCAAAAAAAGAGCAAAGCAAAATTAATCGCAGTTGCCTTAGCTTTGGGCGATAAAGAAAGCCCGAATCGTTCGTATTGGCTTTCTCCTTTACGACTTGACAATATAGAAATGGTTCCGCGTTGTTAATTTTAATTGCAGCATCATTTTAAACATGAAACCGTAAAGGAAGCGAATTAAAAATACAGTGCAATACAGATGGTATTTGAGAACGATGCAAATGGTAGTCTATTATTCTTGCGGTTCCCTCTGGAGTAGTAAACATTTAATGCTTAGCAGAGGCGTTTGCCTCTAATAGCCTACAATTCCCATTTCATCCAAGACAAATTCCCAGTGACTAGCTGGTAGGCTACATGAGTGACAAATATTCTCCAAATAATTTTACATTACAGTAATTTAGCAAACGCTTTTATCCAAAGCGACATACAGTAAGTTTTAGATTGAAATCTCCATTAGGCTATTTAACTTCCAACCCAATCAAAGATTAGACCGACCTACGTTGGAAAATTGACTAACAAAGTAGGCCTATGGTATCATTATCATTATAACGGTACCGTAGCCTAAAGCCCTATGCCTGAAAAATATTATAGGCCTACTATCCCAGCATCAACGTGCTCGTCAACCCTCAATATAGCCTACTAGACAGGAATTCAATAAAAACTAATGAACAAGGTTCTAAAAGTCGAAATCTCGAAGTGAGATTTATTATATGATAAATTATTTTTGAAAAAAGAACAATGGGTTATAGTAACCCAGGTTACAATAGGAATAACCCAGTTTAAACGCGGTGACTAAATGGATTAGCTACTGCAGCCCACATCTGGATAAAAAAACTGAAACCTATACGCCACGTGTCACCTGTAAATTACTTACCATGTTCTGCAAGTATCCTACGGGGTTTGGTGGTAATTTCCAGAGTAATTGACAAAAAGGAGGATTATATAAACCTCATCGGTAAAAGAATGGACATTAAAAAATCAATTTAGCTTATTTATTTGCATTTCAATTACAATTTAATCTCCTTTAAGAGCTTCTTTGAGGTGCGATACATTTTAACAGCAGACAGGAAGGCCTACTTATTTAAGAAGTGTCTTCTTGGTATAACCGGGCAGAAGTAGTTGGGCTCCTTAATTGAAAATTAAGCTTGAATAGTTCGCATATGAAGTAAGGGAAATCGATACACAAGAAAGAAACAAAGCATCTTCATGGTGGCTATAAGCCGACCTTATATCTTGAAGAACCCGCAGAACTAGCTTCAAAGCAGTTTTGTTTCAATCATACACAAAACGCTTGCTGCTAAATTCGGTCTTTACTAGGACCTCCATTTCATGAAATTATTTTAGAATAATAACCAGCCATTGCCAATAAATTATCCGTCATCTACAGTAATGTCTTTATCGCCTATAACACTTAAATAAACCACAAGCTTGTAAGGTAACTTTGTGGTGATGTAAACGTTGGTTTATCAAACGGGTCAGTTGCCGCTCAAGCCAGTCTGCTAAATTCAGTGGCATCTAGCGGCACCAGAAGGTAATCCAAAAAATTTCACACCGTTTAAATCACGCTTTACCACAGCCAACCAGGCAAGGCTTTTCCTAACCTCGCGACACGTTTGATTGCTAGTTGGCCACTACGCCGATCTCAGCAGTTCATAAAATAGTTTCCTGAGGGTGCAGTCAGAATATTATATATTTATTTATGCTGGGTGTAAACTAACTCCTAAGAAAGATAATTTAAAACGTGTGTGTGTGTTAAACAATCACAACGAGATTAGATGAGGTTCTCCATGAAAGGAATGAAAGATAGAAGCACGGTATGTCTAAAGCCTTATTTTTAATTTCAATAATATACAGGCACCGGACAACAATTATTTATATCGAATTGACAGGCGGGTCAATCTTAAATGTAGGAGGCCTACTTCAGAGGTTTACAGTTTTTGTATTGATGAGTTGAAGATACACATTATCTGAAAAAATATCCTGTCAAAAAAGATTTCTTAAACGTTATACACTTTATACACAACCACATCCAGCGGCATTCAGTTTGTTCCACATTATATCAGCTAGCTGGCGAGCTTGTCGTTCAGGTAACTGCTCGTTTTTGAGTCCTGCAGAAGCATGTTGGCAATGTCAAAAAACTTGTGCTCATAGGCCAACTTGTAGTAGGTGTAGACATCCTCACAGTGCTTCAGGAGCTTCTTCAGATGCTGGCCAGCGCTGGTGGGGGGCTTTGAATGTGCAAATCTGCAAACAAACAACAACAAATTGGGTGTGGAGGGGGGAGGGGGGGGTCACATGGCTGATGAAGATAGCGGGCATGGATGAAGAGCTGCCAAGTGGTGCCAGAAGAAAAACAGTGAGAGTCATAAACGGGCCATTTCCTTTCATATGACTGAGCTTTGCGCATGGCAGGCTACGTAACAGCAATTAAGCTAGGCCCTTTCGTCATGTGACCCAGAGGCACTCTGCATACGATCACGGTCGTCATACAAATTAATCACGTACTTTTCGGATATTTCCTCAAACAGGCTGGCTTGCAGCTGCCTGTGGCGTTTGAACTCCTCCAGGTAGGCAAAATCCCCTTTGATGACGACCTTCTGGTAGAGCACCTCGGCCCAATCAGGGGTGAAATCGTAGGCCTCGGCGATGACGAACGCCTTCAGAGAACACCACAGGAGATTAAAATACACGCCGCTGCACCTCCCTCCCGCCCCGCCCGTCCCTTACGGAGGCCTCTGCTCAGAGCGGCACCTGGTAGCAGCGGGGAAGGCCCGTCACGGCGTCCAGGAGCTCGGCGGGGAGCAGGTTGATGACGCGTTGGCCCTGCCCGTGGTTGAGGAAGTGGAGCTGCAGGGTGACCAGCTTGGCCAGCTTCACGCAGCGCACGGCCTGGCGCGCGCACGAGTCCTGCGGAGACGGATCGCGCACACACACTTCAAAGCCGCCCGTCCACACGTCTGCAGCCAAGGACCAAACGGTCCTTTAACAAACACGCCGGGAGTCAGAAATCGAATAGAAAACGGTACCTTAGAATAGCTCTCTGCAGCATCTTTCAACAGCGTGAGGACCTTTGTCAAGGCGTTTCTCAGTTCTGGCGTCACTGCTGCAGTAATAAACAACAAAAAAACGGCATAAGAAAGCGGCGGAGTGAAGCCACAGCCACAGAGTCTTTTCAAAACTGTGTTTGAAATTCCAAAACATTAGTCAAAACTGCTCAAAAATCTACACCAAGTGTGACTGAATATGGTTAAGACTACTTTATACTTGCACAATAGAAAGCACATTTTCTTTTAAGATCCAAGACTGCTGTTTGTGGGGGAAAAGAATAATTATGTTTTTATCAAAGTTTAAGATCACGGTGAAAAAGCCCAAGACGCATTATTCAGTACTTAATGCACTTAATCCTCACGACAGACATTAAAACTGAACTGGATGGCTGCATCCGTTCATCTGGTAAGGGTTTTCAGTTTGAGCCTGGGCCAGCCATGCCCCCCTCCCTCCCTCCCTCAGACCCTTACCCCAGGGCTGGGACTGGATCAGTTTGAGCTGGGTGCGGGCTGCGCCCTCGTGGTTCTCCCCGATCTCGCGGCGCATGCTGAAGCACAGTGCCACCATGTTGTGTTTCTCGCTGTCTCCTGGCAGGCAGCGCTTGATGTAGTCCAGTAATGCAGTCTTCAGTCTGGAGTTCTACAAGCGGAGACACACACACACACACACACACACACACACACACACGCAGACACACACATCCTGTTAGAAGCTTAGTAGTTTAGCATAGTTTGTTGCACACAGACGTGCTCAGGGCATTCAGTGAATGAGTGCTGGTACAGAAGTTACTCTTTGGATGGGAAGTGGATTATAACATATATTAAAAGGCCTACTTGCCCTGTGGAAGTCAATGGCCACCAAAATCCAAATGGTAGGGAACAACAGTAGATGGATTGCTCAGAAATCGTAAGTTTTCTTGAGAGCACAGTGTTAATGTTGTCCAGTGAGGAACGGCCTCTTACCGACTCCACCTTCTTCCTCAGCAGCATCTCGAAGCGGTGGTTATGGTTGAGCAGGTCGAAGATGTAGGTCATTTCGTTGTACCTGCCGATGCCCGTGAGGAGTCGCACCTGCGGGAGGGCGCGAGAGAGCGTGCGCGTTTGTTACCGGGGCGACCTGGACGCGCGCGCGCGCGTGCGTGCAGCGCCGCCGAGCTGCAGGCAGGAAGGGGCTTACCAGCAGGCTGTAGCGCTCGCCGTGGGCCAGGTGGGTGTGGCTGAGGTGACGGGCGGCCTGTAGGACTCGCATGATGCCTTCCATGTTGCAGGTGAGGCTGAAGCAGTCGTGGGCCAGAATCAGCAGCTCCACAGCTGGAGAGGTCAGGAGATGACCAACAGTTCAGTCACTACATTAAAAGCCTTTATTTAAGAGCCCCAAAGGGCAGCTCTTGTTTAAAAAAGGCAGAGGGGACAAGAACAGATGTACTTAGTAGCGAGAACGGAGTTAAAGCAGTAAAATAAAAGTAGCTTTTAAAAAAAGCAGACACAATCTCTCTAATGGAGCCCTATAAATCAGGCTAATTGCCAGTTGGTCTCTGCCTCGAGATGTTTAGACAGAAACAGGTCGTCTGCTGAGCTGATCAGTGTATTGCTGTGTAAACAAGAGACTGCAGGTCCAGATCCCAACTGTGGCGCTACAATCATACCCTTAACCTGAACCGTTTCAGTATAATAATAATACTAAAAATGATAATAACAAAAAAAATAATAATAATGATAATCACAAATACTGCAGCCCAGCTCCCCGAGAGAAATGGTGGAGATGTTGTCCAGGAGGTTGGTGCCGACCAGGTTTGGATCCCCGCACAGCTTGGCCAGCTGCAGAAAGGCCTCCCGCCCATCGGAGGGACAGTAGATCTGCTTCCCTGCTGAAGACAGAAGCCACACTGCTGCTTACGCTCTCGTTGAAACGGACGAGAAAACGCTGCGCGGCATAGCGCTGCAGAAACGGCACCTCGCGTCTCTGAGCGCCCTCACCGCGCACCATCTGTCTTCATTCCCAGGAGTCGTCGAGGAACAAATACAATTTTCCGTCGTGCAGTGCGTTTCAGTAAACCGCGCCACTCGGGTTACGTGATAAAGCGCCCCGCTCACTCTTAACTGCGAGGAGAGAACAATGACACTGGCAAGATTCAACTTAATTTGCATTTGCAACGACAAAATGAAGCAGCATGTCCCCTCCATCATTACAATGGGTTTCTAAGGTCAGTGGGAAACGGCGCCCCCTACTGGTCTGTGTGCATGTGTAGTTCTAAGGTGGCTTTAGAACATCGTGTAGCGAATGCCTCCGGCCTCACCGGGTTCTTTATCCTGGGCATCGGCCAGGAGCCCCTGAACCACAGCCTTGGAAAGGATCTGAGCCACGGCCTCCGGCTGGAGGTTCTGGACAGAGATGAAGGCCTGGGCTTTCTTGTAGCGGTCGGGCTGCTGTGAGAGGAGAACCTTGCACAGCACCGTCTGAGGCTCCTCTGCGGAGATCTCGCTGTAGGCACACTTCAGCTCCTACAGGCAAAACCACAGAGGGGAGGCTTCACACACGCGTTTTAGACCCTTTCCGAACGCCATCACTCCAAATTCAAGAGCGCATAAAACGTGCGTGGCAGGTTATATCACCAGTATTGCAGCCCATCGATAGCGCTATAGAAGACGGATCCAATACCCATAAAAATGTTCCAGGATCAGCTCTTCGGGCCAAAATCAAATCCCTTATGGGTTTGAGTGGAATGTGATTTCTGATCCAAGGGCATGATTTACACAGGCATAATTTGTATAGACATAAACCTTATTAGAAAAGTGCAAAAATCTCTAATAGAAAATAAATAAATGCAAGAATTATAAAGTGCCTCAGAATGATGTGTTTTTTGGACTTTCACGTCCTTGTTTTTCTAGAAATGTGAGGACCTCGGGGCGGCCGAAGGAACGTGGAGGTGCCGTTAAGTGTGGGAGCCAGCGAACAGTGCAGAGGAGGTGTACCTTGGAGAGCTCGTACAGGCTCAGCACCTGTTTGCAGTAACTCTTTCCGTGTCGACACCTGTCCGTCAGCGCCTGCAGCTGGGTGACCACCTGGTCCTCTGGCTGGGACACCACCGCGAAGGAGGACAAACTGCCAAAACTGGGCGCTGTGACAGACACACCACGTTAGACAAGAAAAAAAAAGGAAGTGGGTTACGACATTTCCCGTCGTGAGGAGACACGGAAAAGCCAGCGAAAGGCTTTCGGGTTTGGGCGAGACGTGCGGGCCGGGGCCAAATGAACGTTCTCGAGGGCCCATTTTCAAACACTCGCTGACATCTTAAATCCCTGAGCAGTGTAAAATAAATGTAAGGCAGGGACTCAAAGAGGCAGCGGAGTGACAGCCGTTGTGAAAGTGCCTCTCAGTGTGTTTGAGAGCGTTATGAGCGTTATTTACAGCGCCCTTTACTCACAGCTGGGAAAGCTCCTCTTTACGAGCCCCTCGGAGTCCGGAGAGCTGGCAGCGCTGAGAGCCCCCTGCAACCCGGCCTGCAGCTCGGCCAGGCTCACCTCGCCGGACGCCAGGGCGCGGGAGTACAGCACCAGCGTCAGGTCGCGGTGACTCAGCGCGAAGTAGCGACACACGCGGCTGGCCTCGCCGATGCGCCCGTCGTCCAGCAGCTGCCCCACCAGCGCCGCCAGCGCCCGCTCCTCGGCCGGGTCCGTCCCCGCGCCGTCTGCCCGCTCCGCCTCGGCCGGGGGCGTGGCCGCCGGGCTCAGGTGGGCGGGGCAGTCGAGCGCCGCCGTCTTGGTGAAGGAGAACTCCCTGATGGCCTCCTCGAAGGAGTTGTCCCCCGCCGCCATGACGGGGAGGGCGAACAGGCTCTCCTTCTCCATGGCGGTGAGGAGGACCTTCTGGCGCACGCGGCACAGCCACACCCTCTTCTCCATGTCCTGCAGCTGGGACACGGGGGCGGGGGCGAGCTGGGACAGCCAGTGTCCCGCCATGGCCAGCAGGAGGCACTGCTCCTGGACACACAGGAGCTCGGTGGCGGCGGAGCTGTGGGGAGCCGGCACGGACTGCTGGGCTTGGGACATGAAGAACTCGGACGCGGCCTCGCCGCCCATCCCGTTGTCCCTGAACTGCTCGTGGCACCTCCTCCAGAATGCCACCCGCGCCTCCTTCCGCTGCCACTGCCGCTTGGCTTTCAGGCTGCGCAGATCCTGCAGGAGCTAAAGGCACAATGAGAGAGACTGCACTAAACTGCACAGAGATATGGTTCACTCTGCCATCCGAGGATCCCCTATCCAATGAACATGCAGCGCCAGTGTGCAAACCACAGGGGTGTCAGGATCTTAGTTTGACATAATATTAAAAAAACATCACATTCTCAAGCACAGTGTCTTCACGCTACATATATTTTATTTTGATGTATTTTGTGAGCAAGAAAACCCACTTGACAGACTTGATGTAGGCTGTATAGCAGGCAAAAATACTTGAAAAGAAATTTAAATTTTTTCGGAGAAAGGAAATATATACCCTCTAAGAGAAAATATACCCCCAAGTTAGACACTAGGAACTAACCTCATTAATCACCACTCCATCAATAGGTAGACCAGCTAACTCTGCCACCTGCCTGGCTTGGGCAAAGAGGCCGTTCTCCTGCAGCTGCTCCAGAATGCTCAGGCACTCCCCCTGCAGGACGTCAGCGGAACTGCTCGCCAGAAGGCAGTGACTCAGGGCCACAGGGGTGTCCTGCAGTATATGGCTCAGTTGGCTCAGCTTCTTAAAATCGGGACCTGTGCAGAAAACAAAGGATATCACTCCAGGGTCCCGGCCGCCGACCTGTGTAGGAGCGGCAGGCTGCCTCATGCATAATGAATAACCAAGAGGGCCTCCGGCAGCAAGGTCACCGTCTGCACTCAGCAAACTGTGAAATCTTTTTCCCGTCCCGTTTTCACGCTAGTCTTTATCATTCTATTATTGTCGTGCAATAGCGCTCTACTTAGACAGGTCATTTGTTGATCATTACCATTATATATTTTTAGAATTACACACATAATTTAAGAAATGATTGATGTGTCTACATTAATCAGTGTCGGTTCTTTTTATGGGCTTGTTACAGGCAAGTTTTCCTTATTTCACTGGCAGGGAGAAAGTTTCTGCTTGTGTATTTTGATTAGGACGAGCTGAAGGCATCGGAGACGTGCGACTCGAACAGCTGCTCAACGGAAACGGGTGCCTCTGGGAAATGGAGTTTCTCTCACCGTTGGACTTGAGCAGGTGCTCCACGTCCGCCAGCAGCCGCAGCAGCTTGCGCAGCTCGTACTGCGTGGCGCACTGCTGCAGCACGCCGAGCAGCAGGACCGAGGCCTGGGACTCCGCCCACTGCACCGGGATGCCCCCCGGGGATTTGGCGCTGCTGCTCTTCAGCTGTGCAAAGCAGAAACACAAAGCGCAGGCACTCAGGTGCAGCCAGGCCAGCCACGATACGCCACAACACACCCACCGCATGCAAACGCCGCTGAGCTCCGGGCCCTCACCCATTCTGCACTCGCCAGACGCTCAGCTCCATATTCTGAAGACTTCCGATTCACTATTCAAGCCGAAACAATCCAACTGAATTAATTGTATGACTATTCATGAAGGGGCGTGGCCAAGGAGAGTACTTGTACAATGGAAGCTGCTTCCTTGTAGATGCCTTTTTGGGAATATTCATAAAGTGTAACATAGTAACTCCTGACTGGACAGAAGGAACGCAAGAGGTGATCATCTGGTTTTTCTATATAATCTGCGGTCAGCGCGTAAGGGTGGGGGAATAAAAGCATAGCGGTCGCAGCCCATTGGCTGAAATCACGTGGAATAGCAGGTGACCGTGATAGTGCATCTGGCGATCGGGAGAAGGCGTAATGCCAAGAGAAAACGGCAGGCGGACTTAATGTCACTGCTCTCTGGTGGATGCCCTGGCCTCCACAGAATGACACCTGCAATAAATTCAGCTGTCCCCGCTTGAGAGGAACCAAATTCATCCCGACGACACCTCCTCTTACAGCGACAAGGTCACTTTCATAGGGCCATTACTTTCTCGCACTGACAAAGGACTGTAATTGATTTTATTCCGCTCCTGTAACAAACATTTCAGACTCTGGAGTGTTTTCAACGGGACATTTTTAATCCAAGGGGATCGACCTTGACATAAATCTAAATATTATCAGCCCACCTCCCGTATCCCTAATACACAGTGGCCTTTTACAACACAAAAGGGGATTTGATTGTGTAAGTGGTCCCGACATAAAACCTGACGCAGCCGAATGTCTCGCATATTCATAAGAAGTCACATTTTCCTGTGAGAGGTCTCTTGTACAACTGTGGCAATTTGAAGAGGCGCGAGACTCTTACGTTCAGCAAACACTTCTGGAACGCCTCCAATTTCTTCTTGGCTTCTGGGTAGTTTTTGCAGTCGTAGCACAACTCGTACATGTGCAGCATGTGGATCAGAGGGCAGTGCTACCAGAAGAGAGAAAGATAACATTCTCATCACATGCTCTGGTGACTTTAATACTGTGAGACAGGGAACAGAGCGAGGAGAAAAACATGCTTTACGTCTATTTCACGTATATCTATTTTCTAAGCTCCTTAGTTATGTTGCTTAAATAAAGACAAGAGCTACCCTTTGAAATAACTGGAATCCTCTTATCAGAGGCCTGATCTTGCGTGTCTTTAGCAGTGTCTTCCAAATGATTGACAGGTCATGGAGGTTCCACTCGTGCTGTCTCAGGCTCTCGCCGATATGGGCGGAGGCTTCCTCGGCGGTGACGTCATCCACGGACGTCAGGACCCACACGCACAGGCACTGGAGCAGTTCAGCATCCTGAAAAGGGAGAACAAATGATAAATGCTACTCGTGAAATGCTCACATGCAACATAAAACCACTGCATATAGCCCATAAAGTCTTAGCAGGGAAGATATATTTTTTACAAAAGGCTAACAATCTGCTCTCGTTATTGGAAGTGTTCTGAGCAGTCCCCTAATTACTATGCTTCCTTCGAAGAATGTGTTCCCTTTTAAAGGTAGTGGCACAGAGAATGTTCTCTGCTACACTACACTGCAAATCTAAAAATGCCCTCAGCCTTTGGCGTCCAGCTATACTTGGTAAACTGTGGTTACCATAGATACTACAGTTACGCACGCATTATGAGTGGAAATTTCCAGTTAATTACTGGGGTTGGAAAACTTGGTTGGAGAGCGCTTTAACTTTGTCACTGCCTGTGAACAAAACATGTTTTCAAAGCTGCACAGTGAGACATGAAATAACCAAATGAAGTCTAATTCTGGTGTTCTGTAGGGTCTGTTTCCAGTATGATCCCCTGTACCCTGCCCTGACCCGTTCTCCTCCCCCATACCCTCCTTACCAGGTGGCAAGCGGCCAGCACGGTGAGGGTGGGGCAGCGCTGATCCATGGCTTCGGCCAGCAGGTACCTCCAGGGGCTGGGCTGGCCCTGGCTCCGCAGGAGCACCTGGAAGAGGTCCCTGGGGGGGTCTGAGACCTCCTCGCTGGGCAGAGTCTGCTGGCAGCCAGGGCCCCCTTCCTGCTCCCACTCAGACCTCAGCTGGAGGTGCTGGAAGGCCAGCGAGAGGTGGGCCTGCAGCGTGGGGCTGAAGTGGGAAACCAAGGACCGAACCTGCAGAACAGAGTCACAGTCACAGTCAGTCACCAGGGACTGAACCTGCAGAACAGAGTCACAGTCACAGTCAGTCACCAGGGCTCCAACCTGCAGAACAGAGTCACAGTCACAGTCAGTCACCAGGGCCCCAACCTGCAGAACAGAGTCACAGTCAGTCACCAGGGACCGAACCTGCAGAACAGAGCCACAGTCACAGTCAGTCACCAGGGACTGAACCTGCAGAACAGAGCCACAGTCACAGTCAGTCACCAGGGCCCCAACCTGCACAACAGAGTCACAGTCCGGAGTGAAATGTTAAAGAATATAAATATTTCTCCACACGGAGTGGATCCATTCAACACAGAGTGAGGTTAGTGTGCTGGAAGAAGCTTCTGGGGACACTGCAGACCAGAAAGTGGGTTAGGGGGCGGAAATGGCTGCCTGACCTGCTGCGGGGGGTAGCTGTGCAGCTGGATGAAGAGCAGGAAGTGAAGCCACTGGCCATCGACAGCGCAGTCGCGCGGATACACCGTGCTGAGGGGCAGGTCGTGGAGCTGGCAGAATTGTACCGCCACCGCCCACTCCTTCCCCGCCTCGTACGAGGACCTGGGGGAACAGGGCACAAGCGTGCGCCTTCAGGAGACTTCCTGCCGTAAAGTTCCCTCTTCAAGGTTTGGCTTTTGCAGCACTGAGTGGTGAAAAGCCTCCTCCCCTACCTGCCAATGTCCTTCTTCTCCACAACGTCCTTCACAGCATTCTCCAAATGGACCAGCAGCTCCTCCGCCGTGGGTCTCTCTGCCTCCGCAAGCTTACCGCCCTTATCAGCTACAAAAACAGATCAATAGTCCTTTGCACAGGAAAGACTTTCACAGGAGGAAAACAGTCCAAAATGTTTCATAAACATAAACGTGTGTGGGCAGTACATTCATTTATTTGTTTTGCAGACACTCCAAGGCCATTTACAACGCTGGCAATTTTGTTCATTTATACAGTTGGTTGGTTTTGGCTTGAAATCCACGTTCAGGCTCAGGGGTAGAATCTGGCAGAATCAAACGTACAGCATTCAGAGCTCAGCTGAGCGCCCACACACAGCGCGCCTGGCCTCTTTAACGGTTACCTAAAGCGTCCCTCATGGAGGAGAGCTGGTCCTCCTCAGCACTCTGGGTCCAGAACTTGAGGATGAGGCCCAAGACGTTGAGGTCCACTCTGAGCTTCAGGCTGCTGGCTCCCAGGAGCTCGCAGAAACAGACGCAGGCGGCCAGGACGGACGGGACGCTGAAGTGCAGGAGGCCCAGGCTGTAGGCCTGCTCTGCGGCATGCCGCAGGCTGAGAGGCGGGGACAGGGGGCCAAAGTCAAATTCAATTTCAAATTCACTTTACCAACATGATCACACATCACCGTAGTACCTCTATAAAATACAACACAACATTCGGTACTATGGGTGTGAGAGTGAGACTTCACAAACCCTCAACAGAGGCCCAATTTAAGTGGGTTCATACACGGATTCTATAATCTAAGGGTCCCAATCCCTGGTCCTGGAGAGTGTGCTGGCGTCAGTGTTACTTACCTAGCACTTAAAGGGGTAGGAAACACTAAAACATATTTTTTGAGATGTTAACTAATATCTAGGCATTGCCTCAGATGGAAGAGAACAATAGTATGCATTGCATCTACAATTTTGGGCAAAATGTTTAATTTCAGTATTTTAGCCGTTACATCGCCTATTCTTCTCCTTCCGGGGTTGAAAATAAAAAATGGGCTACGTCATTGAAAATGACGTTGAAGTGTAATTTTTGTACACTTACGCGTAATCAGTTTCGCACTTTGATACCGTCCCCAATATAAATACATTCCTGAGAAGGCGTGGCCAATGGCTATATCCATTTGACAAGCAATATCGTTGTAGCCTACAGTTAGTCTCTTTCAATGTATTAGCATTTTTCCAATTATGCTAGTTATTAACAATTGTAAATTAGTTTTTTCAATTCCAATAGTTTCAATTTACAAGCAATGACTGATGGGTCGCAAGTATGCTTTCTCTGGGTGCAAGAGCATCAGCGGATTAACGTTAACAGTTACACTATGCCCAGGTTGAATTGGGGTATGCCAGCCAAAGGAATGCGGAAACGTTACCAAGCCCGACTGATATTTCTGTCCCTCCAAATGCGGTAAATTAAATTAAGTGCGGACTACGGCGTCTTGTTGGCTTGCTAACGTGATGGTTATCTTGTAGCCTCAAAGATATTTACTTGAGTTGTTTTCGTATCGTTAACCATAGTTAACTGGCCGGTGATATTTCACTGCCTTTTGGGTATAAACTATAATGTTAGGTTTGATACTGCATTGTCAATCTTACTGGCCTGGGGTCTGCTTCAGGATTGAAGCAGTAGTTTCGGAGTTACGTTTGATGGATAACCGTTAACTGCGCTAATCTGGAACCCCCCATGGCTGGAACATGTATTTACTGAAATAAAAATGGTACAAGGTACAAAGTGATAATGCTGTGCTTATGTTAACTTATGTCTTAGTTAAGTTATTTGGATAGGTAGATAGCTAGTAAACGTGCATTTGTAGATGGCTAGGATAACGTAGGTAAAACAAAATTAAAAAGCCAAAAGCCGTTCAGTTTCACTTGACATTCATTAGCCTACGTGTTGTATTTTTTCATGTTTGTATAATCTGCAGGTAACGTTATGTCAGAATGAATATTTGCTGACAAACGTTAACTTATTGGGCAGAACATCGATTTGAGCAGACTGTGAAGTCTCCCGTAGTGTAGCCTATATCAGCTAACAGCCGTTTAGTTTCACTTGGCATTCGTTTACATATTTTATTGTCATGTTTGTGTAGCATAGCTACGTTAGATGTATAAGACCATTTTCTTCTTCATACTCCTGGGCGCTGGAAAGCCCAGAGCATTCCGGAGGGGAGATGTCCCCCACCTCGAAGAAGCCATTGACTGATATCACCGAATTAGTCAGCGATTGATACAGACTCAGTTTCACTCGCAATCTTTTCACTTGTGGGTGTGTCTTCAGGTGACGATAGCCTCTCTCCTCGCTCTCGCCCCTCCCCCTCGGCTGCTGCTTTCCACGCCCATTTAATTGCATTTTTCGAATTTGTGGTGTGGGCGGAGAGAGAATGTAACCGAGGGTTTCATAACCCTTTAAAAGGTTAAAGCAGTTGATTACATAGTTACATCAACTCAACTAATTTCTAAGGTTTAAACTGTTGCTGATTTTAATGGGAAAACCAGAAGACCCCATGAAGCTCTAAAGGACGTAGTCGGCGACTGAATTTCAGCTCTGTGTTCTTACATCTAAGAAGGTGAAATGTTTGATAGACCTTTTTGGCGAATATTCATAACCTGAACTATCTGGTTACTAAAGAGAATTTAGTTCACAGGATTTGGGGATTGACAGTACATGAGTAACTCCCCCCATTTTGGGGGTTGTGGAGGCACATTTCGTCCACAGGGGTAGCGAAGCCTGTGACTAGATCCTCGGCCCAAAGAAGATTTACAAGCGACAGACTCCGCAAGAGATCACAATCAGTATGGCCTCCCACATTTATAGGTGACAAAGTAGGAAACGTCCCTCTGCCGACAGCTCAGAATGGATGACTCATGTCCGTTCTGTCCAGAAAACACAGGCCACTCTTCTCATGAGAGGGAGCTAAAAGTGACACTTGATGGACACTTCCGGCCGCAATCAGTCAATAAGCACAAAGCGGCAACCTTGAACGGTCTTTGAGAATTGCAGACATTTTGTTTTTCTTCAGGCCTTTACTCAGTGAAGTGTTCTCTCAGAATAAATTGGGTACGAGCCATGAACCGTGCTTCAATGGACAAAGATCTGCTGATGTGTGATTAAGGTGCAAGAGGAAGGAGGGCCAGACAGACTCACTGTGAGGCCAGGCTGTTGGATGTCGCCAGCTGCTGCACCAGAAAGGTCCCAAAGGCGAAGGAGGGCCGTCCGTGGCGGAGGTAGTACAAGAAGTCCAGGCTCTCCACCAGGGCGTACTTACTGACCAGGTGAGGGCTGGAGAAATGAGGCAGTTCTGCGGATGGATCTTTTGAGAGAGGGGGGGCAGGATAGGAAAAGAACCCTATGCATTACTGGCTACCATGCACTTCACCGACACACAAACAGTTTATAGGATATAAAGGGGTCAATACATAAAACTACACCACTACTTCTTTTTTTTCCCCTGTAAAGAGTAACTACACCCAAGAACACTTTTTTTTCGCTGTAAACGTGTTTGTATGCCTACCTTATAATGAAACTTATTCATCCCTTCTGTTATTTCAACAATTCTGAAATAATATTGTATATCATAAGAAACTGGTAGAAAAGCGTCTTTGTGCTGCCCCTAACGGTTGAAATTTCCTTTCTGCTCCCCACACTGCCCCCGCCCCAATCGTGATGTCAGAGTACCTTTTTGGAGGTACCTCTACGTCATATGGATAATTGTTGTCGCCCACAACGAAAACAGCCGGCACCTGATTGGTTAGACCCACTACGTTACTTTCGTTTCGGCTCCACGTTTTTAAACCGGAACAACGTGGCGTCCTGTTCAACTCTCTTATTCCACCTAAATAGTCCACGAAAATACGTTTCTGGAAATATTTGAGGTGAGCAATAGGCCAAGTAGTTGCTGAATCTTGATTAATATTTGATGTGCAACGTCTAGTTTGACAGTTTGATCAGAGTTATACAAAATAATTTGTACAATGTACGTTCATTTATGCGAATGACGATGGACACAGCTCCTCCGCCCCCACCCCTCTCCCTCGCTCACCACACAAAGTATTTTTCTAAATTGTTTCGTGGGCGGAGACAGGCTGAAACAGTGGGTGTAGTTACCCTTTAAAAATATGAATTCAGGGATTTCATTAGCGAATAGCTGAATGTAGGACCCGTGACCGCTGCCTTGTAATGGACTGAGAGTAAAAGCTTTTGAGGGTCAAGTACGTACCATTGGGGCCTAATGTGTTGGCTGACTGCCATCCAAACAATCTGGAAGGATCCAAAGGATGCAAAGACTGAGAAAGAGAATAAGAACAAGGGAAGTCATGAGTGACAGAAATATTCAGCAAGAGGTCAGGGTCTCCATTGGCATTCCATCTACGCCCAACACAATGTCAATCTTTCCTTCTGCAACAGACGATAGGTAACAGGTTGGAACTTCATTTCATCCATAAACATACATTCCATGGCAGGTTAGTGCTCAGCACATATAGCTTGTTCACATTTTGTTGCCGGCACTGAATGTAATGAGCTTTTATAATCCTGTAGTCACCATTACCATCGTGTAGTTTAATGCTGTTCCCATTTCTAGCAATATACTGCAAACCGCTACAAGCTAGCGGGTGGTACAGTCATTTTTCAAACTTATTTGTGCAGTTCCAGGTCATTCAGACTTTATAGCATCAAGGCCAAAATTCCCTTCATAAACAACAGCGACCGGTACAGCGAGTCCTCAGACATGCCGCCTTTATCTTCCCCATCACCCACTGTCTGAGAGCTTGGAGTACCTGCATGAGGTGGTAGATTGTGGTGTCGGGGGGAGGGGTGCCACGAGGGCTGCTCTGGGGGAACAGGGCCGACTTGAGTTTGGGGTACGGGCTCAGGGCCATCTTCAGAAGCTGGAGGTCCACTCTCCACTGCGAGTCACCCTCTCCGCGCCTCTGACTCACCACCTGTGGAGAGACCCCCCCGCCAGCTGTGTGAAAAACGCCTCCACAGTACAGCACCGTAATCACTCACAGCCCACGGCAACGACTTCAAGTGTCCTCACAAAGACCTAAAAACAGGAGCACTGCTCACTTCCCACCTCTGCTACAACTTCAATTTTACTCGATTACTTCCTTACTATTCTTCTACTCGTTTCTGAAGTGAGCACTTCAAGTCGGGTGAAGCTGTCATTTAAAAAATAAAACTGAACAAAAATTGCAACTAATCAGCACCACTTTGTGGTATGCCATAGTTAGAGCCACCTGTCACCACAAATAAAACAACATATTTTATGACCAATGTGCTCTGATTTGGAATGAGACCAAATTTGCAGTGACTGCCGCCCACCCTAAATACGAGTTAAAATGAAGCTCATTGGCTGCCACTGTTACCTGTCAGGGGGAACCGTCCCTCAGAATTCTAAATAGCACCTGTCAATGGGGAAGGGTTTCTGTGTGAAATGCTGTATATCAAAGGAAACATTTATTGATTTGCTTTCCCACAAACTAGAAGTTTGGTTCACATACATAGTTTACTACTTATTTTAAAAGTGTGATGGAAAATATAAAATACACTGGCTGTTTTCCAAACCTTCATACTGCCAAACACCTCAACTCACTAGACCCATTTTAACACGACTCATAACACATGCACACTACAGCAATAAACGGCAAAAGTGCCGCGCCGCTGTGGCGAAGGCTAGAGACCCTGCTGCTGTGTCTTGTGCGCGGTCCTACCCACAAACCCTCGGTGCGGCGTATTCCCCAAGGCCAGCACTCACCTGGTCAATGCCCCCCGGGGCAAACATGATGGTGGAGAGGGCGAGAAGGCTGTGGCCCTCGAGGAGCATGCTGCTCACGCCGGCCTGACTGGCAGGGATCAGGATCTGGGCGTTAGTCAGGCTGGCCTGGAAGACCAGCTGTGGGTCTGCAGACAACGGAGGCGCCATCTCAATATCACACAGGAACGGCGTACACGCGTGCGACGGACACAGTCACATAGAGGTTTTTTTTTACAAAGCCATTTCCAACAGGCATTTCTGAGCCTGTGCGCTAGGACAAACTGTAAAGGCAAACGAATGCATGGCCCCCTTCTCCCATACGCACCTGCCAGGTCTCTGGTGATCTCCTGTATCCTCACAAGCATCTCAAACCAGGGATGACTTTCATACAAGCTCCTGTCAGCCAGAGCTGGGCAATTCCTGGGTGTTAAACTGCATGAAAAGAAACAATAAAAAGAACATTTTGGTAAATAAAATATGATATTTCACACACACTCACGCGCACACTCGCATGCTCACCTTTAAATAAATGGCACACTTGAATAAGCGCTCCACGGCTATTATTTAGAGTACCGCTGTATTTTAGACACGCAGCATTAATCAAATCGAAGAAGAGCATCAGACCACAGTACATTGTTTAGGGAGCGTTTGCACCTCGCACACAGCTACCCTGCGGAGGGCCGCTCACCCGTAGTGCCGCAGGTAGACGTAGAGCAGGTATCTCAGCCCGCTCTCCAGGCAGTGGTGGATGAAGCGGGTGTGAAAGTCGTGGCCCTGAGATGAGCGGAAGTGAGGGACAGGGACCATGGCCTGCATCACTCCCCCCGCCTGACTCAGTCTCCACAGCAGCTGCTCGAAGTCGGACAGCTCCGCCTGGATGAACACCCCCTTCCTGCGAGGGGGAGCGGAGGCAGGGCGTTAGGGTGCGGCCTGAATGAGGTCGCGACCGCCCCTCCCCCCCCCGGGAGCCTCGCTCACCTCGCCAGCATGTCTAGGATCTGGTTCCTCGTGTAGCGGCTGCACGCGGTGTTGTCGTTGACGATGGCGGCGGGCAGAGCCGGCCACCGGGAGGGGGCGGTGGGGTCCGCGTCCCGCGGGGGCAGGCTTTCGATCCAGCGGGCGATCCTTTCCCGGTCGTGCAGGGAGGTGAGGTATGACCACAGGACCGCAGGGTC
Organism: Ilyophis sp. 1 JC-2022; assembly: GCA_022702515.1. Classification (NCBI taxonomy): domain Eukaryota; kingdom Metazoa; phylum Chordata; class Actinopteri; order Anguilliformes; family Synaphobranchidae; genus Ilyophis; species Ilyophis sp. 1 JC-2022. The sequence continues at coordinate 14,097,710 of CM040399.1, read as the reverse complement.
GCACGAGTTCACCTCTGTTCCACGCACACACACACAACCATGAACCACCTCCGGTACATAATTCAGTCAAAAATATATAATAATTTTCTTCCCTAATTTCAAATGCCAACAGGCATAATTGTAGGCATGTTCCCATGGCTACAGTATTCCCCATGAGGGTGCACACAAGCATACGCAGAAGAGCTGCTGCTTCCTTTTCACTGTAAAACAGAGCAGCTGAGCTACGCTGTGCAGCTATAACACTGGAGGACCGTGCAACTAAAGCGTACGTGGCAGACAAAAGACGTTTAGACAAAGACAAAAGACGTCCGCAGACACCTCGAACGACTTACTTGAAAAGACAAACCGGTTAGAACTGTGACATTTAGACCAATTGCAGAGAGGGGGCGGGGTCAATGAACAACGAACTTCGCCTGAGAAAGTTTGCCTCGGCAGCCAGACGTCTGCAGATGTCTAAACGACATCGTCTGATGAAGAATGCCGCCCGCTTAATGCAGGTGCCCAACTCACCAGAGCAAATGTTCCCGAATGAGAAGGAAAACCCTGCAGACAGACACCCTCCCCTGGGCAACACTGCAGCCATATATGTGCTGCCCAGCGAGACTGCGGCAATAGGCTAGGGTCTTCACAGAGAGCCCTTATACTTTACTACTCTGTTTAAATTAGCACTCGTCCATATCCATAGTGTCTCCCCCCCCCCCGATACACAGAGGATTACACTAACTGAACCCGTAAGCAGGGCAGGGGCGTGGGACTCGCCTGGGTTCCGCAGTCGGGAGAGCAGGATGGTGGCCTGAGTACGGCGGTCCCAGTGTCTGACCCAGTCCAACCTGATGCAGCTCCAGAGAGCCGGCGGTAATGGCTGCTCCGCCTCGCCAAGGAGCGACTCCAGGAGGCTCTCACAGCCGGGGTCAGACTGCTGCAGCTGTACTACCCTGTGTAGGATATCTTCTATTTAGATACAAGTAAAGTCACCTGCTCCCTCCCTGCCCCTCATCTCGGTCTCACCCAATCACCCCCCACAAACATCAAAGGAAATGTCCTCAACTCATTTTCTGTGCAAGCGAGGAGTTTATTACCTCTGAGGAGACGCAGAACAGGAAGCGGTTTAGGGCCCAACGCGCCTCAGAATTGCTTAAGTATGGTTTACCTTGGATGGTGAGGTTGAACGCCCATCTGACATTTCATTGAAATAATCTATTTAAAGTGTAAGGGTCTGGCTCTGGGACTTAATGTCCAAATAAACTATCACCGTATGTTGTCAAAAGCAGGAGAAAATGTCCCTGTCTTCAGGATAGTATTGCTATTCAGTACATTCATATTCATGTTTGGTTTTATTAAAACGATACTAAAACCCTTAATATTTCAATCATAGTTTAATGGTGCTCAGTCCGGCCTTTAACAACATAAGATAACTTTAATTAATAAGAAATCATCCACCTTTATATAAACCAGTCCTTGTCATAAATTAAACATGATTTAATCTTAAGACCTGATTTAGACTTTGTTTCGACTCGTTAGTTGATCCAACAGGTTACTGTTCGACTTACCTATCAACGAATTCGGCAATTTAATTGACGATTGTCATTTCTAATAATAATTATTCAATTAAATCACGTAAAACTTTTTCTGAATGTAGGTTAAGTGAGGGGTTCTAGCACACAATATAGCTTGTGTTCAGTATTCAGAGTACCGAACATTTTAACAAGGGCATTGACTGTTGGAACCGCTGGATTCAGAAATTCACATTTGACCTAATCCTCACTGACCCAACATCTGAGACGCAGCGGACATGTGCATAATCAGAGACTCTCAGGTTTTTGTTCCATCTGAGCTTGATCACAAGTGTTTGATGGATGATTAAAAGTCTGAGCCTGGGAATATTATTCATGGTGAAATGCTGAGTGCCTCCAGCACATGGTCACATTCATTTTAATTAATCGGGTTTAATTAATGCATCCAGTTATGTAGCTCAGTTTCGATGGAGCAAAAACTCTGCCGCTCCAAGACCAGGGTTGCCTACCCCTGTACAAGAGAAATAGAACAGAGAGGCACACAGACAGAGTAAGGAGTACTGCAGTAAGAACACATAGTCATTAAAACTAGCTAGCACATCGGAAGAGCCTTTCTTTACATTCAGCCTCCGACTCCTTTACGGGGCTTCACACGCACTGGCGGCAGGCTGGAATGCAAACGACACAAGAGCGGGGAAAACAGAAGAGACCCGTAAATGGGAGTCGTACCTCCTCCTGTTCACAGAGCTTTGACACCTTGTCGCTGGCTCCGAGCACAATCGTCCGACACGTTTGATGAACGCCACCATCTTTACCTCCTCATCTGCCAAGTAGTTCTGCTTCGACAATTCCTCCACCTGTGCGGTTGAGTGAAAGCCACAACTTTAATGGCGCACATCACAGCCTTTTACAAACTCGAAAAAAAACGATAGGCAATCATAGGCACGTATTCCTTTGAATGAGTGCCAAGTATTCAGGTGCCATATATATATATTTTTTATTTTTAAATTTGTTTCGGACTCCTATTCTAATTAAATTCCCCCCATGCAGCAACCACTAGAGAACCACCGCTATACAACCACCGCGATACAACCCTGTCGCGACTCCTCGAGCTCCTGACCGTGATTCCAACTCGCCCAGGGCCTATTTGTGCGCGGCGATTCTCTCCGAGCCCCTCCCCCCACCCGGAAGCAACCGCCAATTGCTGCTCCCACAGGACACCGGCCATGCTCGGATCTGGCAGGACCAGGGTGCAACTGCACCGACGTGAAAGTCGGCACTCTTACCGTTGTACCACCGCGGCGGCCATTCAGGCGTGATATTAATATTGTATTCAGTACCTACTTGGTTGGGAACAGATTCAATTAGCCACCGGGCTGTTAACGGCTCTCTTCAATCACTCACCACAAAGTCCCGCAGGTCGCTTTCATGGGTGTAAAGGCATATGCTGTGCAACTGCTTCTTCACATTGAAGCCCTGCAATCAAATGGATCAATGTTAATGAAGCAGCTGTACACGCTATTAGGAACACTCCATTAGCAACTCTGACAGTCCAAAAATGAAGCCCAGGGACACTTGAGAAGAACACGGGGAGGTGAGAAGATGACAAACAAAGGCCTCAGCCTGGCTTGCTTTACGGTCTCATTATCTTAGTACACAAAGTTTCTTAACTACAGTGACTCATAATATTATGCAAGCAAAAAAATTGAGAGATTACGTGTAAGTTGGCCCAGATGGAAGGAGACGTGTACCTCTCACTGACACTAGCAGTTAGCACGAGGGTATGTGATGGCAAGCCCCTTTGGGAGAAGCTAATTCAGGCCGAACCAAATGAACCCTGACCAACTCCTACCCTCACCGTGGTGGGATACAGGCACCGTGTTAAACATATGGGGGGTGGGTGAGTGCGGGGGAAACCTGAGGTCACAGGGTCTTGCCCAAATATGAGAGTGATTCTGCAACGGAAGAGAGAGAAGCCCCGCTGGCTGGCTGAACCCTCCCCCCCCCCCCCTCACCATGTTCCTGAGGAGGGCGACGGCCTGGCCCAGGTCTCTGCGCGTCAGGCAGCGGAAGGCCAGGAGCAGCCCCGCCTGTCTCAGCTCTCCCAGCCTCTGTTCAGGGCTCTGAACACTGCGGAGGTGAGCCTGGGCCCGCGCGATCTCATTGGTCATCACGGCGCGCCGGATCACCTCCTGAAAAGCACAAACGCACTCCATTAACGCCAACGTTCATTCACCTCTCCGTTTCCCCCCGCCCCCTAATTGCAGCCCAATTCGCCGCCCCTGCTTCATTGCCATGGAGACGCATCTTTGCTTCTTCAATCAAGAAGAGAATTGAAATGGTTCAAATTAAGTTAATTAGACAGTTAAGAGCAAAATGAGCGTGAACGCGAGACGACCGCTCTGGGAACGGGAACGACGCAGTTAGAGCGAGCGGCGAGGCTGACATCGAAGGGATTACTCTCGCGGAAGAATATGAACATCTGGGTTTCCATGCCAACTCTCTGCGTAATAAAGGATAATGAAGAGACCAGGTTTGAGCTGCTCTCCAAAATGGAAATGACAGTCTCCAATGGTCTCAAGGACCCTATCGGACACTCTAAACAGAGGGACATTTTGTGCGTGCATGCCCGTGTGTCCGCACGGGTGTTAAGAGCATGACAAGGGAGTGTAAATTAACTCCAGTACTGTCCTGTGCAAATTATTCCTGTTCTATCCCGATCGTGCCAAAAATTTAATTTTCAATCCTGTGTCGTCCTTTTGTAAAATATTTCAGGTTCCATCCCACCCACGGAGAACGCATATAGTACAAGTATTGTATCGCCGGCAAATCTTCAGGAATTGTGTTTTTACAGATGTATAGAGATATCCTTTGTATATGTGAGTAAATTCAACGTTGAAAAAATGTTTATGCCGAGGTTTCAATTTAACAAGCACCCTGCAGGCAACATAACCTGTGGGTTTTCAAACTAAAAGACTGCTGAATGTATGTGCCGTTTCGCATTTAGTTTTTGTTTTTTTATATTCAGCGTGCATTTTTCTTACTTAAAGATCGTGGTCGATGATTGTTGTAACAAGCACACCTGCTAAGTGTGGGTGGGTGGGAAGGAGCAAATTTCAGTGAATATAACAGCTTGCCGTTTTGAACGGGGTCAAGAATATAGAGGCGCTACTGTACGATTACAAAATCGCACTCCTGCCCCTTATTTATTCTTGAACTGCCAATTCCGGGGGAGTAACACACTGGTACTGTCCTGTCCCAAACAAAGCTTTCAATTATTTCCCTGTCGCCCAGGAATCCTGTGGGTTCAACCATAATTCTGACCAAATGTCACCCTCTAGCGTGCGTGTGCATTTGCGTGCTCGCATACACACGTGTGTGTTCGTGCATGCGTACATGCGTGCATACGTCTGGGCACGTGTGAGTCCGTGCAACCCCACGCGTGCGTGCGTGCATGCCTACACAACTGCACACCCGTGTGTGCGTTTGTGTGCGTCTACGGAGGCATCCGTTTTTATTACTTCAGCTGAAAGGTGGCTCCAGTCTTCCTCCCGGCAGACGTCAGGTCCGTGAGTGGAGGCGGGGCCAGGAGGTGGGGCGTCAGTCACGGTCTGCCCCCAAGGGAACCTCTTCATGAACGCTCGCAGGTGAAAGATGTACCTGCCCAGAATATCCATGCACTCCTGCAGGCTTTCGTCCAGATCTGCAGGGCAGACGTAACAGGGAGGACAGACAGCTCACCACAGGGGAGAGACGATGGTGTCGCTCTGACAGAACACCAGCATAAAGCACACAACCAGGCAATATTTACTTTCTTTTTTTCCCCAAATGATGAAAAAGGTGACTGTTTGACCAGGACACGTTACCCTCTGTGTTGGACAGGATCTTCTGGACTTGGGTGTTGAGGAAGTTCAGGGTGATGCTGAGCAGCTGCTCGGAGAACTGCTTGCTCTGGGGCTCTGCGTGGGTGTCTCTGATGGCGGCGCTCAGCAAATCGAGGGCCGGACAAAGATCCCGCACGTCTGGGGGGTGACAATATATATATATACTGCTCAAAGAAATTAAGGGAACACTTAATCAACACAGTATAACACCAAGTCAATGAAACTTCTGGGATATCGATCTGTCCAGTTAGGAAGCCTAAACGATTGTGAATCAATTTCACCTGTTTTGGTGCAAATGAAAGTGACAACAGATGGACAGGAGATGCAACAGCAAGACAACCCCCAAAAAGTAAATGGTTTTGCAGGTGGTGGCCACAGACCATTTCTCTCTCTTTATTCTTCCTGACTGATTTTTCCCTAGTTTTGCATTTTGCTAGTGCCCTTGTCACTACTGGTAGCATGAGGCGGTACCTGCAGCCCATTCAGGTTGCACAGGTAGTCCAGCTCCTCCAGGATGGCACATCCATACGTGCCGTCACAAGAAGGTTTGCTGTGTCTCCCAGCACAGCCTCAAGAGCGTGGAGGAAATACCAAGAGACGGGCCATTACACGAGAAGAGCTGGACAGGGCCGTAGAAGGGCAACAACCCAGTGGTATCTGCTCCTTTGTGCGAGGAGGAACAGAAGGAGCACTGCCAGAGCCCTACAAAATGACCTCCAGCAGGCTACTCATGTGCATGTTTCTGACCAAACTGTCAGAAACAGACTCCATGAGGGTGGCATGAGGGCCCAATGTCCTATAGTGGGACCTGTGCTCACAGCCCAGCACCGTGCAGCTCGATTGCCATTTGCCAGAGAACACCAGAATTGGCAGGTTTGCCATTGGCGCCCCATTCTCTTCACAGATGAGAGCAGGTTCACACTGAGCACATGTGACAGACGTGAAAGAGTCTGGAGACGCCGTGGGGAATGTTATGCTGCCTGCAACATCATCCAGCATGACCGGTTTGGTTTAATTGACTTGGTGCTATACTGTAATGATTAAGTGTTCCCTTAATTCTTTTGAGCAGCATATATATATATATATATATATATATATATATGCATATCAGGGGTCTCATGTGAACACCTTGTGCCTTTAAAACGTTGCCCAAAAAGCAATCACAGAACAGTTACAACGCCATTGGTCATCCATAAGCGTGGGATGAGACACTGCGGGACACCCTTATCTGCGTATGGCAGGTTCTCTAGATAGATGTTACAGTCCAGCAGGCAATCTGATTAGAAGCGCGATGCTCTGCCGCTTTGCTGACAACTGAATTAGGGCATTATGGCGATATGATATGACAATCTGTCTTTTCATGATCGCATTGCTGGACAGTGCAATGTATGGACGTTATCAGCATCTGTAATTAAAACCATAACTCATAAAAAAAAAATATGCTGGATTTATCATACAAAATGTCTATCTGGTCAGCAGTACAGCTTGTTTAATATGACAAATGGGAAAATCTGACTGCACAGGGAAGATTACTTGCTTATAAATATCAATTTAACACAGTCATTGCAATTCATTTCAGCCTGGCATTATAATGCAAAGTAACAGTCGCTTGGTATAGCTACTTCTGTATAGCAGCCACAGTATCAAAATGTTGAGTGTTATATCAAAGAAGTGATATAAACCAGGGCTTGAAAAAGTTTTCCCTATCTTTTCGTACCGAGCATAATCTGAATTTTAACGTTTCTGTTCTATTGTTGCTCCTGCAACATAACGTTCCTGAACCGGTTAGAACAAAATTCAAAAAACGGTTCATTTTGTTCCTTTTCTCCTGTCTCCCAAACATTGAAACCGGCCTAGTAGCCTGTCTCAAAACTTGTGACCATGTTTCCGAAAATAATAATAAACACGGGTAAAATGAGGAGTTATTGTTTAGTTGCGCAGCAGTCAGTCTGATATGCACATGGCTTTTGTCTGTATAACGACTGCCTACATGAAGCCCCCCCCACACCAACACCACCCGCCCTGGTTCAGAAAAAGAAAGGCATTCTACGGATGATGAAAAACACAGTAGGCAGACAATAATACACTGTGTTAGCACTGAATTACAGCACCATGGTAAAATAAACACATTAGAAGTGCTTCGATACAGGAAAACGACGGGGTGTCGGAATCCCGTCAGAAACCGCACAGGTCCACGCTGTCCACGTTGAGAGATTAGAATCTGCATTGTTTGCAGTAGCAAATCCACTGAAATAACTTACACAGCCTAACATTGAAAATGAAATGATACCACTGGCTTTATCATGCACAATCGAGCAACGGTGGCTGGGGCCTGAACTCGTTGCAATAACATGCACTGACTGGCCTACACATAGGCTATTCAGTAAGAAAACCAAAGGCCTAAACCAAGCTTCACCAATAACATGTAAAATACCACCACCACGATAGAAATAAAATGCCTCTAACCCTCGAACGTCTTCTTCCTCTGCTTCCACCTAGAAAGAGCAGTTACAATAGGCTATCCTCGAATTCCAGCTTCCTAACAAAGACCGACAGGCCATCGAGAAACTAAAGCGCACTTAGGCGTTTCCGTCCCATTGGGGTGTGTGTAGGCCTCCTAGTTGGAAAGCTACTAGCAGAAGTGGCGTCGCTGGTGGTGGTAGCAGCAGCAAGTCAAAAAAGAAAAAAGAAAAACAGCTGATGCAGGAATACGTGACCTTCTGCAGAACTACTGCTGAGTGAAACCTCTCTCCGTATCTTAAATTACGCTTTGCAGACACACTGATGCCAACCCATTGTGTCCAGCTAGCCAGAAGATTTATCTTGCCAAATCAAACTGTCTAGCAATCTAGAAGTTCAACTTGGAAAATAAAAAATGCCTGCCGCCGCCGCCACAATTTCTGATTTCAAGTTGCAACCCTTTCACGCTATAGGCTACGAAAACCCGCCCACCGTAGCGTTCCAACCGCAATTATTTGTTTACGGTCAAAAATGTTTTCACATTGCTCTTAGTAAAATTCAAGTTGACATGTTTATGAAAAGTGAACCTTAATACAACAGACAGTGTGGCACCCAGTGGTGTTTTTAGGTTAGGTTTAGTTGACATATAGCAGGGAAACATGACGTAAGCATTTGTGAAATTGCATGGACTGGGGGGGGGGGGAATAAAAAACGTTATTAACCTAAATTTTCACTTCCGGTTTTTTCTCATGAACAGTAATGTTGATTTTGAATCGGTTTTCATTTTTGTTCCTGCATTTTGTTCCTTCTGGTTTTCGTTTCCGTTTTCAAGCCCTGATATAAACACATACAGTGGAATACTATCCAACTCTGCTCTCAATGACTTTGGACAGTGTAACTTACTGCACCTGAAATAAGAAGTTGCAAGCCATCACAATGGGAAAAATAATAATCGAATTTTTAACAGCATCTAGTATGATAGCCCATGTTGGATATGATCCATAAATAAGTAGAATATGATTCAAGCAATTGGAGCCAAATGTTATGTAACTGACAGCTTTTGACTACATGACCTCTGTGGGTTTGCTGTGAAATTAGATGGGCAGCATAGCATAGCTCATTGCTGCCGTGCTCAAATGTATCAAAGAGAACAGGCACCCAACACTGTCACACGAGTGATTTCACATACAGTATGTATCTATCTGGAGCTCAAAAGATCTTTAAACATTCTGCAATTTCAGCAATTGAAACTTAAAAGCACAAAGCATTTGCTCCAATGTTACAATGAACCAAGTGTTCATTGAAATACTTTCAAAGTTTTGCCAACTGTCCATTTTGTGACCCCACTATCCCACCCTCAACCAGGCACACAGTACTGCAGGGAAGCATTTAGCCGGAACAATCAGTGAGCCGGTGATCGTTTTCCAAACTACAGGCCACACAGTACAACAGGAGGGCTATACGTTCCCCTACAGATGCCAAATGGTAACCTGAACTTGCCTGGTGCTCACCTTGAGGCCACCGTACCACTCTGTATGAAGCTCTATGTCATAGTCAGCTAGTGATAGCCCAGGCGTGGACCAATAACGTTCGGGTTATAGGGCCCAGCGGGTGCCCTATAACCTTACTGACCGAGTTCCACAGTATGCCCCCTTGACCTGCGGCATTAAATTCAGAGATGGCTTACTCTTCAGCTGCGTCTGGGTTGTGATGGTAACAGAGTGCTCAGGTAGGCTGTACGGAAGGAGAATGTTCTCTTTACTCTTTAGAAAGAAGTCGACAGTATCTAGCTGATGGTTTCTGAGTCCGGCCTGTAACACACGCAACAACAACAACAACAAAAAAAACATATATTCAGTATTCAACTCGGTTTCTGTTCCCATTTTTTTAAGATATTTTTTTTCTTTTTCCTTTTGAACGTCACTGAAACTTTGAACTGAGTGAGGAAAGAGCGCCCCCTACCTCCAGGGCGTGGATGGGGATGGAGCAGCGGTCCCAGTCATTGAGGTGGCAGAGGGAGTCCACCGTGCCGGCGCTGCCGAACACCATTAGCCTGTTGAGTAGCTCCTCCTGGGACACGGCGAAGAGCAGCAGAGACAGACCACTGTCTGTAACAGTGAAACAGAGATTACACTCACACACAGAGCAGAGACAGACCACTGTCTGTAACAGTGAAACAGAGATTACACTCACACACAGAGCAGAGACAGACCACTGTCTGTAACAGTGAAACAGAGATTACACTCACACACAGAGCAGAGACAGACCACTGTCTGTAACAGTGAAACAGAGATTACACTCACACACAGAGCAGAGACAGACCACTGTCTGTAACAGTGAAACAGAGATTACACTCACACACAGAGCAGAGACAGACCACTGTCTGTAACAGTGAAACAGAGATTACACTCACACACAGAGCAGAGACAGACCACTGTCTGTAACAGTGAAACAGAGATTACACTCACACAGAGCAGAGACAGACCACTGTCTGTAACAGTGAAACAGGGATTACACTCACACACAGAGCAGAGACAGACCACTGTCTGTAACAGTGAAACAGAGATTACACTCACACACACACAGAGCAGAGACAGACCACTGTCTGTAACAGTGAAACAGAGATTACACTCACACACAGAGCAGAGACAGACCACTGTCTGTAACAGTGAAACAGAGATTACACTCACACAGAGCAGAGACAGACCACTGTCTGTAACAGTGAAACAGAGATTACACTCACACACAGAGCAGAGACAGACCACTGTCTGTAACAGTGAAACAGAGATTACACTCACACACAGAGCAGAGACAGACCACTGTCTGTAACAGTGAAACAGAGATTACACTCACACACAGAGCAGAGACAGACCACTGTCTGTAACAGTGAAACAGGGATTACACTCACACACAGAGCAGAGACAGACCACTGTCTGTAACAGTGAAACAGAGATTACACTCACACACAGAGCAGAGACAGACCACTGTCTGTAACAGTGAAACAGAGATTACACTCACACACAGAGCAGAGACAGACCACTGTCTGTAACAGTGAAACAGAGATTACACTCACACACAGAGCAGAGACAGACCACTGTCTGTAACAGTGAAACAGAGATTACACTCACACACAGAGCAGACAGACCACTGTCTGTAACAGTGAAACAGAGATTACACTCACACACAGAGCAGAGACAGACCACTGTCTGTAACAGTGAAACAGAGATTACACTCACACACAGAGCAGAGACAGACCACTGTCTGTAACAGTGAAACAGAGATTACACTCACACACAGAGCAGAGACAGACCACTATCTGTAACAGTGAAACAGAGATTACACTCACACACAGAGCAGAGACAGACCACTGTCTGTAACAGTGAAACAGAGATTACACTCACACACAGAGCAGAGACAGACCACTGTCTGTAACAGTGAAACAGAGATTACACTCACACACAGAGCAGAGACAGACCACTGTCTGTAACAGTGAAACAGAGATTACACTCACACACAGAGCAGAGACAGACCACTGTCTGTAACAGTGAAACAGAGATTACACTCACACACAGAGCAGAGACAGACCACTGTCTGTAACAGTGAAACAGAGATTACACTCACACACAGAGCAGAGACAGACCACTGTCTGTAACAGTGAAACAGAGATTACACTCACACACAGAGCAGAGACAGACCACTGTCTGTAACAGTGAAACAGAGATTACACTCACACACAGAGCAGAGACAGACCACTGTCTGTAACAGTGAAACAGAGATTACACTCACACACAGAGCAGAGACAGACCACTGTCTGTAACAGTGAAACAGAGATTACACTCACACACAGAGCAGAGACAGACCACTGTCTGTAACAGTGAAACAGGGATTACACTCACACACAGAGCAGAGACAGACCACTGTCTGTAACAGTGAAACAGGGATTACACTCACACACAGAGCAGAGACAGACCACTGTCTGTAACAGTGAAACAGAGATTACACTCACACACAGAGCAGAGACAGACCACTGTCTGTAACAGTGAAACAGAGATTACACTCACACACAGAGCAGAGACAGACCACTGTCTGTAACAGTGAAACAGAGATTACACCCACACACAGAGCAGAGACAGACCACTGTCTGTAACAGTGAAACAGAGATTACACTCACACACAGAGCAGAGACAGACCACTGTCTGTAACAGTGAAACAGAGATTACACTCACACACAGAGCAGAGACCGACCACTGTCTGTAACAGTGAAACAGAGATTACACTCACACACAGAGCAGAGACAGACCACTGTCTGTAACAGTGAAACAGAGATTACACTCACACACAGAGCAGAGACAGACCACTGTCTGTAACAGTGAAACAGAGATTACACTCACACACAAGAGCAGAGACAGACCACTGTCTGTAACAGTAAAACAGAGATTATGCTCACACACACACACACACACACACACAGACACACAGACACACAGACACACAGACACACACACACACACACACACAAGCACAGACACACACACACACACAAGCACAGACACACACACACACACACACACACACACACACACACACACACACACAGCCCAAGCCTTTATTCGGTGAGGTGCAGTAGGAATCTTGTTTAAAAAGATCTCGTCCAGCTCTATGTACTGTAAATGCCTCATGAACTCCCCAATCAATAAAGCTGGTTCAGAGCCCCATAAATTTGTGGTTCCAGATAACTAAATTTTTTGAGTTACGAGGATTTTACGCAACGCAACCATTATTTAAGCCTCTGGCAGAATCTCTTCAATGTTTTCTTCTTCACATAATCTTGTGGTGAGAGCACAAAACGCAGACTAGCACACATTGCTACCTTTGCAGCGTTTGGATCATGCGCCTCTGTGACCTTGAATGGAAAAACCCTATCCCTGCAAGATCTTTCATTGCAACAAAACAGTATTGCATAGTACAACAACTTATCATGCCCCGACTTAGGAGATCTGCAGTGATTTAAATGAGAATTGCAGCTGTCGTGGGTCAAAAAGGTGCACAGAAAACATATTTTTTTCTACTGAACGGTTCTTTAGAACTGGGATCTGTATAGGATGGGGCCTCATAGGAGAAATATTTTCCCACTTGAGAATATTTACAAACCCAAATTCCCAAAAAATTGGGATAGTATGTAAAATGCACATGATTTGTACATTATCTTTTACATATATGTAATTGAAAACAGTACAAAGAAAAGATATTGAATGTTTTACCTTATCAACTTTATTGATTTTTGTAAATATACGCCAATTCTGAATTTATTTGATGCCTGCAACACGTTCCAAAAAAGTTGGGACAGGAGCAAAAAAAAAAGAAAAAAAGAAAGGAAGTTCAAAAAACACCTGTTTGGAACATTCCACAGGTTAACGGGTGATACTATCATGACTGGGTATAAAATAATATCAAATGACTCTTGATATCTTATTTTCAGGTACTCTTACAAGCAATACTATAACCTTCCTGCATTTGAATGGATCTCTATGGGAATTGAGGAGTGGGACTAGATTAAGCTGTAAATTACACAGAAATAGTTTGGATGGTTATGGTTAAATGGCTCTCAGTCATCAAGGGTCTGCGGTATCAAAGAGCCTCAAACCATCACACTGCTGCCAGATATGCAGCAGATATGGATGGATCACTTGAAGGGTTGTTTCTCCTGGCTCATTTTTTAAATTGTTTTTTTTTTAACTTCCCAATTTTTTATTTATTTATTTATTTATTTATTTATTTATTTTTTGCCCCAACTTTTTTTGGAATGTGTTGCAGGCATCAAATTGGGAATTACTGTATATTTACAGAAATCAATAAAGTTAATGTTTTATCTTATCTTCTTTGTACTGTTTTAAATTAAATATATGTAAAAGATCAATAAAAAATCACTGCTTTCTGCTTTTATGTGCATTTTACATACTTTTTGGAATTGGGGTTTGTAATATATTTTTACACATTTAATAAATACCATTTTACACTTTTAGATAAAAGTTACCTTGTCAAATGTACAGACCCTTGGAATATTGTGATCTAGTAATACATTTACTGTACTAAACAGCTATACATTAAAAAGCCATAATACAATGACATCATGTACTTGTGTTAAATAGCAAGGAAGATTTAGCCAGCAGTAAACGTTTCATAAAGGTATAAACAATGTTATTGAGATGTAGGCCCTCGGTTAGAGGATGGAGATTTTAGTTTGAAACCCCGGCTGTAGAGAACGGCACAGTAACGAACATACAAAACAAATATGAATCAAAAATTCAAGCTGGTATCCGCTCTGAGCTTCAGCTTCAATGACCTTTGACCCCTCACCTTTGAGAAGCAGACTGAGCTGCTCGTCTGCACACCGCTGGACGGGCACACAGGGTGTGGTGGGACGGTGATAGGTGACACTCTGGCTCTGAAGGTCCCAGAAGGCCACCACCGCATCACTGTTCCCAGGAGACAGGAAGGTCAACACCACTGAGAAACTGGAGACGGACAGCATGGCCGGGACCGCTCCCTCCGGCACCTCGAACGGCACCAGCACCCCGCCCGGAGCAGCCACTCTCTGGGACGGGTTCACGCCGGCCACGGACCGCTGGCACTGCAAGCGAGGGAGGTCGCGGAACCAGGGGGCCGCCGTTTCTGGGTCAGGCAGCAACGGCGCTCTGGCCTTGCTGTACATTGATGACAACCGAGCTTCCCAGGAGCTACAAATAAAAAGCAGGTTAAAAAGACTAAATTCTTATCAATTATTCAACGCAACGTAAAAAGACGTACAAAAGAACGCAACGTAAAAAGACGTACAAAAGAACGCAACGTAAAAAGACGTACAAAAGAACGTCCGTCATGTCCTTTGTAAGCAGAAAAGCGTTCTGGCCTCTCAAAGATTCAGTCTTTAAGCCAAAAATTTAAACCCAAGCACTACTGAGAGGCTCACCGGTCAGAATGGAAGGAGGTGCCCAGGACAGACTGGCTGTGTTGTGCACTGGAGAGCCCGTCCTGGTCGGTAGGCGTCTGGGGTCGGAGTGGAGAGCGTGTTGGCGTCACACGGCAGAACAAGTGCTCAGGGTTCCTCCTGCAAGAGGTGCAAAACGCAGGTCTGACTCTACACCTTCTGATGGCCACCCTGGGCTGTTCCCTGCGTAACGACCCGTGCTTCACCTTAAACTAACTATCATGTACATTTACCTCATGGAAAGACACCATTTGGAAGTAAAGAGATTTCCTTCCTCATAGAAGAATCCTTGGTGCACTTTAAATATTACAAAAACCACCAGATAGGCATCAATTCCTATGCCTTTCACTCAGTATTCACAAAATAAAGATTTGTGCAGAATACAGTGCTACAAGCAGACAATACATTCATGCACTTCTGCCACCAGTTCTTTAATTCAAATTCAGTTTGACACTGTTCAGTTACCTAAAATACTCATTGAGATTGACAACAAGCGCCGAGTTGGAGGAGGTGGCGGCCACAGCAGTGCTGAGGTCCTGGGACACCTGGAAGAGGCAGAAGGATGGCAGGGCTGGCGTGATGTCATCTCCAATCAGCCCAACCAATTGGTCAGAAAGCAGAGGGCAGAGGTCAACGCTTGCAAGCTGCTTCCCGTCGGTGCTGTCGAAGATGTCTGAAGCGTCAGCGTTAAAGACACACAACTCTTATACATACTGCCTGAAAAAACAAAACAAGTATCTGCTATTTTTTAACCTCTATTTACTTACTAAAATGATCAAACTCATTGATGTTTGATTTAGCCACGGCATTATTTTTACATTTTACTTTATTATTTTTCCTCATATCTCCTCTTCCTTTTTATTTTAAAAGCTCATTTCGGAACTGGTGCAGGAATCTATCATTGCCTAAGAACACACACGAAACACATCCGGTTATTGTTTTGCACAATAAATCAATGTCAAAGTGCACTTTTTCTTTCCGTCAAATGGATGGTCAAACTTTTAGAATTTACCTTCAAAACTTCAATATGTGGAAACATCGAAAAATATCACCTGAATATCTCTAACTGAATGCATGCACAGTTCTGCTGTTTTTGCTCAGTAGTCTGTGTTTAATGAAGTGGAAGGTCTATAGCTGGTCAAGTGCATGCCCTGCATCTCTTATACTTAAACATTAAGGCTAATTCATAGTCGCCAAAACAAAGTATGCGTGCGGTCCCAAACGCCATCGTAGTAGCCCCAAAACTAACCCAGAGCGGGCGTACGTATAGGCAGTCCGCTCGGACCTGCCGTTTCACCTACAAGCCTATTGTCTGCGTACCGAAAACTTTGTACCGCCATTGTTGCTTGCAATTTGCTTGCAAAAATGATGGGAAATGTAGTCTACAAAGGGGGGTTGGTACGCTCGACTATGGAAGAAAAAAATCCGGCGGACCGTACGTCCGCTTACGTGTCTCCTCCCGGTTTTAAACACTCTGTAACCACCTTTACCGGCGCACACGTCAATAACAAAAACCCGGAGCCGACACGCGATCCGTTTTATGGCAAGCCATTTTTTTCTGATCTAAAATGCAACTTTCCTCAGGAGCTCCAAGGCGAGCATGTTGCCAAGGATACAGATGTGTCCGGTGCTGGCCAACACAAGGAGCGTGCCCATGCAGGTCTGGTAATCTGCGGCTTTGTCGAGGTCATCGGGGGGGAGGTCAAGGCCACAGCAGGACAAGACCTCTGGGTCTGAGGGCCCCTCGTCCCACGCCAGCTGCGCCAGAATGCAGGTGTTGAGAAGAATGAAGGACCTGCCATCTGTGAAGGACAGCAGCCTCAAGGAAGCCAACTCAGACACTCCTGAAAAATACAAGCAGCGCAGGGCCCCCAGTCAATCACCCACAAATTTCACAAACCCCTTTATGCGGCGGTTCGAGTTTGGCGACGGGACTAGTTCAATCGCAAAGTAACGGGGCAGGAAGTTGATGCGGGATTCAAACGCGATGATGACTGCGAAGAATCTGCCTAAAAGCCGCCGTACATCATATTTACACGAAGACGTTGAGATGGATCTACAGTATGTATTCACGCTAAAAAAAAACATGTGAATTTTATAGCAGCGTGTTCACTACTGTACAGTACCCTGTGACAATTTAACAACCCATTGAAAGCGTTTTACTGAAGGTACCCATGGCACACGAAATACAGTCAAGCCGGAAAGTCTGAATACCCCTTTCACCTTCTCCACATTTTATTACATTACAGACATATTCTACAATAGATTGAGTTCATTTTTTGTCTCAAAATTCTACACAAAATAGCCCATAATGACATAGTGAAAACATGTTTTAAGACATTTTGCAAATGTATTATAAAAATCGAAAAATCTACTCTTTCATTTACATAAGTATTCATACCCCTTTTTTTACACAAGTATATTTTTTTATTTGGTCGCATATCCTTTGCTGCATGCTGTACTTTCCCTGAAGTCTGTGAATCATCAACAAAAAAACTCTCGATTACTTATTTACAGGTACTACACAAGCGATACTATAAGCTCTCTGCATGTGAATGGATCTCTATGGGAATTGGGGGGTGAAACTAGATTCAGCTGTAAATTACACTGGTACAGTATGGAACACATGACTGGTGAAATGGCTGTACGTCATCAAGGGTCTGAGCTATCGAACGAGCCCCAAACCAATTTACAGCTGAATCTAGTCTCACCCCCAAATTCCCATAGAGATCCATTCACATGCAGAGAGCTTATAGTATCGCTTGCAACAGTACCAGGAAATAAGATATCGAGTCTTTTGATGTTGATTGGTCACAGACCTCAGGAAGTAACAGCATGCAAAGGATATGAGACCAAATATTAAATATGATACTTTAAAAATATGTTAAAGCAAAGGGTATGAATACTTATGTAAATGAGAAATTTAGTTTTCGATTTGTAATACATTTGCAAAAATGTCTAAAAACATGTTTTCACTTTGTCATTATGGGCTATTTTGTGAAGAATTTTGAGACAAAAAATGAACTCAATCTATTGTAGAATATGTCTGTAATGTAATAAAATGTGGAGAAGGTGAAAGGGGTATTCAGACTTTCCGGCTTGACTGTCGGTCTCTGCAAGCGCAAGACTGATTTCCAGATGCACTCTGAACAACCCATTACTTTTCCAAGGTTTCCTTACTCTTAGCAAAGAACCTCCAGCACCGTTTTGAGACTCGCAGCCAGTTTAACCCACTCATTTTGGGGGCTGTATTGACAGAAACCACACACACTCACCCAGTTCCTTCTCCTGCACCTTCCGCAGAACGCTCTCTGCTGTGCAGGGCGGAAAACTCAAGACCCGAGCTTCTGTCCCCACGTCATGAAGACGAAGTTCACTCTCGTGCCCCACCGTAAGCAGCCTGGGGCTCCCCCGCAGAGAATTATGCACGGTTACTTCCTCCCATGCAAAGCTGCAGAAGCAGAACATACGCCCTTTCATTACTCACAAACAGACAGGTAAATACACCAGCATGCATGAGCTTAGTGACACTACAATATAAAATGGCACTCTATTGAGACACTGACTGTTTAATGCTACTTCAGACTATTTCTGACACGGTAACTTAGCAGCCAGAATGGAGACGTCAGTATTGGCCAAGATGCCTTTTTCATAAATGTAGACAAAGAGTTCATTCGAATTACATTTTCGTATTCAAAACATGCGCCACAGTAATATTTTGTGCAAAAACGCAGGTCTGAATGAGTGCACATTCATTTGGGAGAAAAAAAAACTGTGTTAAATTTAATAAGTGTTTGCTGACCTTACAGATTACATTGCTCGAGTCAAAATCGAATCAAGTTTAGATATCCGAAACACCACCAAATGTAAAATGTAACAATAACACGTTTTGAACACGATGGAACTGCCGTTGCATTAACTAAAGCCCCCAATGCATAATTATTCCAAGCTAAAGTACTTACTCTTGGTACGAGCCTTCAATCGTTCTTCCTGAGGCAGAGCTCTCTGAAACGTCTGCCATGGTCAACGTGCCGCTGCCACTTAAGCAGCAGAGCAAAGGACAGCTTTTAGTCATTTTAATCTTCACTATGTCTCTGATATTTTTGCAGAACTCGTTGTTAGGGATGAGTTCAACCTCCAAAGCATGGTGGCCATCAGTGTCAGATCTGGCCAGCATTTTTAACATGTCAGTTTACTGCCTGATATTACAAGAATGTGATAACTAACTGAAAATGATAGTTAGCCAGCAAGTTACTCGATTAGGTCTCCATGCCACGTTTAGATTACCTAACTAGCTAGATATAGGAGAGAACGCCAAGTTAAATCCAAAGGTTAGCGTTTAATCGACAGCTTACTTGACTAACCCGTTACTTATTTGTTAACAGCATCGCAAAGATTTTAGACTGTCGTCCGTAGTTTTCCTCTTCAAAATCAGCACATCACAAGGCATTTAGCAAGAAGTCTGTAATTAATGTTTACATAAAACGTTCGCTAACTTAACTTGTCAAATGTTTCCCCCAGTTTTCATTTCCTCTTTCTTGATGACGTTTGATTTACACGTGATTCGTACAATCACGTGCTAGCCTGCTGAAAAGTAGAAATATTATAAAAGACCAGATCAATCAATACAGGACAAGACAATAACTTTGATATATGCTCAAATGTAAACAACAACGAACGTATTATACAATACATTATTGTTATTAGTAGTAGTAGTAATAGTAATTTTTAAAAATTGTTTTAAAATACAATCTTGTTTTTGCTTTCGGATTGTTTTCTGTTGAATGTAATCTGCATTCGATTTAGATTGTCTAAACCAAACAAGGAACCGAAAGCTGGACTGTCAAAGTCGTCGGCATATCTTCGTACGCAACTCGACGATGGCGCTATTTGAAAAATGGAAATAGTGTCTGGTCTTGTATCTTTCGCAGTATCCAAGGTTTTGCAACTCTCTAGAATCGCTGAACACAAGAATGCACAGACCACCAAAAAGATGGAAGAGAAAGCACTAGAAGTTTATGGTAAATTGATATGATGGTTTGTAGTCATTGCGAAGAACCGACATCGTCCTTCAGAACTCAAATTCTTAGCTTGCTACGGTACTAGTAAAAATAATGATCCTAGCTTGATAAGATCATAGTTGACTAGCCAACTCCTATATAACTATAGTTCTAGACATAGCTAAACACTAACATACCCGCCGTGGATCGTGTACAAGTACGTTAGCGTGCTAGAGTTCAGAAACTTATTAGTTAGCTAGCTAGTCAGCTAGCATTAACCGTTTTTACTTTGCTGGATAAGTTACATTTCAAAGTACACCCCATCGTTTGATCAAAAACCCCAACATTTTGCCAAATGTACTCTGCTTTGTGTTTTTCAGACATAATTCGTACAATTCGGGACCCGGAGAAACCGAACACGCTGGAGGAACTGGAGGTGGTGTCTGAGAAGTGCGTTGAGGTCCAAGACCTAGGCGATGAGGAATATCTCATCATTATCAAGTTCTCCCCGACAGTACCCCACTGCTCCCTAGCAACGTTGATTGGTATGTTTCATTTGATAAGGAGGCACTCAGTTACATGCTCTAACGGCGGATCACAAACTGTAGGCTATAGATGCATTCTTCTTTTTTCATTTGCACCATTTTCAGCAACCATACGTTAAACCATACGTGCAATGCATATCATTTGTTGATAGATTTGATTGGATGATTGATTGGCAGGTAATGGTGGATGGGGTAGGCAATGGATAATAGAGGCGGGCCTGACTAGTAAAATGTTAAAAATACGATATGCATGCTTGTATGCACAAAGTAATACTTTTTAGTTTTCATAGATGGTGTCAGGGGTCAAATGTAGCTTATTGTTTTCACTTCCAGGTACAACATAGGCAATGCCATCCTTTCCTCAAAACAACAGGTGTCAACTTCACATAGTCTCCATAAAACGGAATCTCCATTCATTCTTGTGCTCCGTACGAAGCTCTCCCACTGCTGCCACGACCATTTCATTTGTCATTTGATGATGATAACAATGTAGTATTGCTTTGACGCCAATGCTAAGATGCCTTCAGTGATCACAGTACAGTAATGTGAGCAAACTGATTAATGATAAAACAAAACAAAAATGAACACCCGTCAGTATTGGTCTTTAAGTGATTGACAGTAAAATACAAGCTTATTTTTATTTTTTCTCTTAGACGCACTTTTGTACATTCAGAAATCACACCAAAATAAAAAATAAATAGAACAGGCAAACAAAAATAACTCATTTTAAAGTCAAAATTTAAATACAAATGATGACTAAATCTAGGCCTAGGTGTTCATAAATCATTGAAAAAATATTTTTCTTACACTCCATAAAATGTACAATAATAAAAACGACATATTTATATAAAATATTGATATTGGAATATAATCCTGAATTTTCTTTTCTTTTCTGAAACACATTATTGCATATTAAACTGTTGGGTTTGTTTAATATGTAGTAATTTTGGTATGTTTTTTACAGCTTGTTATGGTAACCTACCTTGGAATAAAAATGGCTGACCCTTTTGTCCAGATCCACTGTTCTAACCACAGCAATACATTTTGACCTTGTGCTGTACAGCAAGGATGTGTTTCATGTGACTACTGTATCTACTTTTTATGTTTGGGAAATAACATTCGATTGAGCATAGGTTACAGCACCACAGTAGGCAGTCAAAACTGAGAATATCATCCATTTGTTGTCATGAATTTCTTCTAAGCTTTTGCTGTGACTGGAAACCATGTCAAATAAAGGACAACAGAGACAATTCAGTTGAAAATTTCTCAGTTTCTTTGAGAAGCATTGCCAGCTTTTAAGTTTAAAAGTTTGTTTTCTTCCTTGACATCTAAATCTTACACTTGCAGCAGTGTGTTGATAGCATGGTTTGTATACTATGTGATGCCATTGATGTTTAATGGTCTTTTTGTATTGTAACAGGTCTTTGTTTACAAGTCAAACTCCAGAGATGTTTGCCCTTTAAACACAAGGTAACCACCTGTCAGACTTTCAAAAACATTTCCCGAACTATAAAGGATATTTTAATGCAGAATTGTCTTTTTACAGATTGTCTAAAAATAACATTCACGTCATTATTCATCACGCCTCATTTCCTGTTTTGCACACCTGTGAGATCAGTGGTCTTGCATCTTATTTCTGGAAACTTCTTCCTGATCTCTGCAATAAAAATGGAACACAATGTCCCTCAGATGTGTGGCCTCTCTTGTTTTGAATGGTTCACCCTTCAAGCAGCATGTGTGCACTGAGGTACACAATTGTAGCATTGTGGCTGTGAGCTAGTTTCCCTGTTTATTCCATTGCGTGATGTCCTCTGTGTAATTTAACACGCTGCTTCTTACATCCTCAAATTCCACGCAAATTAATTGCCTCTTTGTCATTTTTTCCCCTCCAGTTGGACATTTACATTTCTGAAGGAACACATTCGACAGAGGAAGATAGTAAGTGTGCACATAATTGACTTCCAGCTAAATTAATTTCTGGAGGGATACATGTGGATCTCTCATGGATTTGTTGGTGGGGGTGAAGAAATCTCTACTTTGGACTTGTATTACATCTTGTGTCATCAAAGGCATAAATAAGTTATGATCATCGATTGGTTCTCTGATGATTATATTGCGGAATTCAACGTTTGTTGACACACAATGAAGTTTGACACAGTCCTTCTCCTCTTCAGTTAATAAGCAGATCAATGACAAGGAGAGGGTGGCGGCCGCCATGGAGAACCCCAACCTGCGGGAGATTGTGGAACAGTGTGTCATCGAGCCGGATGACTGAGGGGGGGCCTCGCCGTCGCTGACTCGGACCAGAGCCGCTATGTTGAAAAGACACTGTTGCGACTTCTCTTTCGGTTAGCGACGGGAGGGTGAGACTTCGTGAACCTCATGTGACCTCTGGCTTGATTTGAACCAATCATAGTGTTTTAGCCTCACTTTCTCACCTCTGCTTTCAGTCGTTGACCGTTCTCTTTTACACATACGTACATGTACATCTTTATGTAGAAACCTTGAAATGAATTTGAAGCGCCGTACATCGTTAAGATTGGTCAATCTTCAGTTTTATAGCTCGGAAGTAAACCCAGAAGAAAAGGTTGAATGTCAAGCACCGATCACATGGCGAGCTTGGAGGGCCTCACAAGATTGCCATATTCATGCTTACTACACCAAAACATACTTTTCTCTGGATTCCCAGAGGCCTTGTAAAACCCTGTACAGTCATGTTTATGTGTTTTTGTATAGAAATGCCTGTAGCTAAAGGTCAGGGTCAGCCATTCAGCGGTTTGTCAGTAAACATGGTAATTTCATAAATCACAGACATAGCATATCATATTTGGAGGAACTGCTCCGTGTTTTCATTTTTCCATGAAAGCAGTCCCTGGAATCATTAAGTACAGAACAACGTGCATAACTGAATGAAACCTAGGTGGTAAGTGGAGATGGCAGCTTATACGCAGGCTAGAAGCTGTTGTCATCAGATCTTCCTAGGTGGATATAGTTAACACTAAATGATTTATTTTAAGAATATGATCCAGCTGTGTTGGGAGACAATTCACAAAGAACAGAGCCTGACCAGGGGAAATGGCGGCTTCCTGCCACAGCTCTGTCAATTAACGGAAAGTCATGTTTTGACCGGAATTTTTTTTGTCTTCTATGAATCACCTATGAAAAAACTATTCAATGGCTTTTGTTTTGGGTTTTGCAGACAATATTTTACTGTGCTTTACCATTAATATTTGTATACAAATTTACTGCATTGCTGTGAAACTATTTTCTGTCAAATTTGCTATAATATATCCACTTTATTAATAGAAAACTTTTGTAGGAATGAGCTGCGGCCTTTTTTCTTTTTTTAAAAAAAGTTTTTTATTTCTTTGAGTAATTTACATAAATCTGATTATGCGATCTCCTTGGTTACCCGTTTTTTTTTTTTTTGTCTCAATTGAAACATTGCTGGAAGGCAATATAACAAGCCCATTCCGTAATTAATTTGCTCCATTGTGTATAGTAATTTGGCATGTGTAAACGAATGTACAGGGATGGGTGTAATTGTACGTGGAGCTTTCACACAGCTACCCATGTGCCTGCACAAATTATTCAACTCAATGTCACGGAAATACTTGCAGCAAAGTAACGCCATGTTTTGCTTTGTGGCTAACGGTGATCTTGAAAATTTGTGTTTGAATTGAGTAAGCACAGCAGAACCAGATCACACTATCATGAATTTCATTTTGTACCGCAATCCTGCAATCCAGGAAATAAAGCCTCGTCCCAGGATCTTATTATTACCGCGTGGTCTGTGCCTATAAGCCATGTCCTTGTAGCGCCAAAGGAAAACTCTGTTTTCTATTATTAAAACTAATAATACAGATATTTTACAGGGTATTTTTCTGTGTTTACCGCGTCATCTGTAAATGGTATTTACAAGGTGGTCTGAAAAAGATCGACTTTGCGAATGGAATTGCAAACCATAGCCTGAGCATCAGCCCGAACAAATAAAACTATTTCATATAAAGTGTGTGCATTTTCGCCAACTGTATTAAGTGGTTATCCTTATCCTGAAAAGCAATATCATTCTGACTCGCACAAAGCCATGCAGTGATCCATGAAGGCAATATTATCTTTTACCATGTAGTGATGCACCCATACTACCTGTAAGTGCAGCATCTTGGTACTCAGTTGGTATAACGTGGTACCAGTTTTCACTTGGTGAGGGATCGGCAACTGTTTGCTTGGCAGAGATTCTGCAGAATCTGGTGGTGGAAGTTGCTCATTCTATCTCTTGCAAGATTTCAGGATGTGAGCGTTGGAAAGCTTCCAGATGGCGAAAGGTTGCCTGGCGGAGGAATTGAGCAGGGTCGCAAAGCCAGATAGCACATAGGGAATATGATGCACGTTCAATATATGCCATCACCTACAGTACTTGACATGCAGCTTTCCTGTCTTCAAATGTCTTCCCTTCATTGCTTGCTTTTTGAATAATTTGAATAACCATAGCGATAAAGCTATTGGATAAATGTATTATTTTATTATGACTTTTTCCTCCTCTATAAATATTAGCACCTTGCAACTATCTGAAAGTCCAGCCCCGTAGGAGGTAGAGACGAACTCGGCGATGTATTTTGATGTACTTCCCAGTATTGTGTTTTGTGTAGGTAGGTTACCTAAGTAGGTTATCTATGCAACAAAATAATATTAATGTTAGACTACCACTCAAAGCAACGTATATACCAATACTTAGAAGAGAGAACATTACCTTTTCTCACGTTCCCCAAGACACCACTTAAAGTTACTTGAAATGTATGTTCTCTTGACCAATAATTTGTGAATTCCCTGAAACCCACCATTGTAAAGCTTACAGTTCATCAGAAGTATCTGCTATACCCTTCATTGCGCACAAATACTGCCTGGGCCATTTGAAAGCAGACATTACAATTGAGCTAATATAAAAAAAACTCCGTAAAGTGAATTATCCGTTTTAAAAAGCACGCTGCCATATAGGCTACCGCGTTGTTCTTCACAAATCACGATATCTGTAATACATGTCATTTTCCATGTGGGGGCACTGTTTACCTTTTGATTTCAGAAGTATTTGCTGTACAACAACTGTTGAAAAGGGGGGAGGGAGTGGGATGCTGCTAGAGTACAGCATGACAAGATCTATCGGTGTGTAGTGAATTTTGCCATTCAAACATAAAAAGAAAATTTAAGAAAGAACGAACACTATTTTTGAATTGCGATATACAGTATTGCGCAAGCTCAATAGAGGCAGAACTCTGTGTTTCCTAGCACTGAAGAATCTGTTGGAAAAACTCAACTTCTACTGTCATCTATTTCTAAGACACAAAACAGGGCCAGGTGTGTCAAACTGGCCTCTGCGGATGTCATATTTTGTTGCCATGGTAGCAAAATTGAGCTTAGTGGGAGAAGTGCAAATTAATGCAAATCGTAGTCCTTACATGCAATTGTCGTGAATTGTTTTGAAAAACAAGCGATACAGCCATTCAAGGGCAAAGGAAGCTGGTATTAGTCACAAACAAGTACAACAAAAGAGGCACATTTAAACTGAACAACCATTATGGCAAAGACAATGGCTAAAATGGTATAAAGTAAGTCCATAAAGAAGAAAGGGTTGCCTATTCAGCATTCATCATCCTTTCAAATTACACGATCAAAGTCTGCGCTGTACCTTCCGTCAATTTGCTGTCTTTTTATTGTTCCCGTAAGTCGCCTATAATATGAAACAATTGTCAGTTTCAAAATCTGGATGTTCTAATAGCCAAATATGCACAAAGCAGGGCATGTTCTTTCTCTCTTATTTATATATATATATAGCTCTGGAAAAAATGAAGAGACTTAATTTACCAGTAAATTATCAGTTGTCTAATTGTTATTTGGATCACTTTAAGGGTTGTTTATCCTGACAAATTTTCTTATTGAACTCTATGGAAAAATAAGTCAGGAGAAGAAATTCTTCAAGTTATCCATCCATATCTACTGTATTTCTGGCAGCTGAGCGGTGGTTTAAGGCTTGTTTGATACGTCAGACCCTTGATGACTTGGAGCCATTTAGCCAACCATGTGTTCCATACTGTTCCAGTGTAATTTACAGCTAAATCTAGTCCCACCCCCCAATTCCCATAGAGATCCATTCAAATGCAGAGAGGTTATAGTATTGCTTGTAGGAGTTCCAGAAAAATATATATAAAAAATGACTTTATTCTACATTATGTTATACTATTTTTTGATGCCCCAAAATGGGGGGGACTATGTACAAAAGGTTCTATAATTTCTAAACGGTTCATCTGATATCGATGAACATACCCTCAAATTAAAGCTGACAGTATGCACTTCAACCCATTGTCATTGTATGCTTTCAAACTCAAAGTGCTAGAGTACAGAGCCAAAATAACAATGAGACAACTGATAATTTTGCAGTGGTCTCTTAATTTTTTCCAGAGCTGTATATATACAGTGCCC
The DNA here is from genome assembly GCA_022702515.1 of Ilyophis sp. 1 JC-2022. Lineage (NCBI taxonomy): Eukaryota > Metazoa > Chordata > Actinopteri > Anguilliformes > Synaphobranchidae > Ilyophis > Ilyophis sp. 1 JC-2022. Next base: position 14,070,848 of record CM040399.1, on the reverse strand, counting down.
TCCACAATTATTGGCACCCCTGGTAAATATGAGTAAAAAGAGTTATAGAAAATTCAACTTTTGGTGAATTAGCTTAATCTCACACTGAAAAAATGAGAAAACCCAACCTTTAATTGAAGTAAATTTATTATGAGAAAAAAAATCCCTCATCAAGAAATAATTATTTTAAACAAAACTACAAGTGCCACAATTATTGGCACCCCTAGAAATTATTATGAACAAAATGTAACTGAAGCATTTTTCGACATGGGAAAGATAAGAGAACACACTAATCAAATGAGGGAAAAGTGTGTTGAGCTTCATAAGTCAGGGAATGGCTATAAATCAAGGTTCTGCCGTGGCCATCTCAGTCCCCTGACCTAAATATGTGCAATGGCACATGGGCGGTGGCTGAACACAACAGACCGGAGCAAAGCCCATCTTTTCCTGAGGAAGGCAGCTGTCTTCCATTGTAGTCATTGACTGTTATTCTACCTGAAACAATAAACATTTCCCATTTAGATGAGGCTTATGGGATACCCTCCATCGATGGACTGCTGTTAGCTGGCTCTAAGCTCTCTGTTTGCAGTTCAGGGGTAATATTTGCACAATAAGGACATATTACACATGGCCTTCTCCGGAGAGTAAACCTAATCATTTTTTTCACGGCAAGCCGTTTTAACACAAACGATCCTTTGTTTGATTTTAACTGAATGTTTTCATTCATAATATTCACCGCTAATTATTTTCAGATTGACAGTTGAGTTAATTGAAAGAGGGGCAGCAGATTTGGCTGCCTGCCAAGCTGGCTCTGGCACATTTCTCAGAAGGAAAGCAAAGGGTTCAACCTTTTTTTTGGACCTGGTTGGCTTATCGCAAGATAGGAATGCAGAGCCAATGGCGGAGCTCCTGGGTGCCTTCAATACCGATATCCTCTGATTTTGAATCAGGGGGTGAGGTCAGGGTGGTGTATGGGCAGCGCAGTTCTAGAAGACGGATCAATATCAATTATATATCTATGCCTGAGCAGAAAAGGGAGGTGTAAGTCCAGTTCTGTTCCATCTCAGTTTAAAGGTTAACTTAACGTTAAGTTAAACTTAAAGGTGCCATAATGGTATTCTCAGATTTTCTTTGTGGTGGAGACCCCACTGGCCAAATTCTGGCACAAGGAGTCCAAATCTTGTACGCAATGGATGGTGGACACTTTACTGTCGTGTTCACAAGTTTAACACAAAGAGGGAAGCTTCCACCACCTCCCTTGTGGAGCTGAAGCAGGATGATGATTTAGGTTTTTTTAATTTTTTTATTCGCACCATAAAAAGAACCATAAAGACCAATAAAGTCCAACAAAAACCAATAAAGAACAACAAAGGGCATGTGCCAGAGAGGTTTGAAATGCAAATGGGTTTATAAAGAATGTACAAAAAAATGTAATTATATAATATATACAATGGGGGGCAGAGGGGAACAACAATAACAACAAATAACAAAACATTTAAATCAATAATGGGTTGAATAATAATAATAATAAGAATGTGTGTGTCTCTGTGTGTGTGTGTGTGTGATTAGGTTACAATACAGTGGAGGAGCCTATTGACTGCTATTGAGTGGCTTGATTCATCAGGCTGGCACCCAATCTGTGCTTGAAGTGACTAACGGATGATGATGTATTGACAATATGAAGGTAGGAAGTTCAGAGTAAGGAACCTCTGTAACTGATTGAGAATTGGCTATGTGTGGTGTGGCAGAGGAGGGGGGGGGGGCGTGAATCAGAATGTCTTAATGAATTGATTCGGGAATTAGCTTTAAAGAATCCATTGAACAATTTGGGAAGCAAAATTGAAAGGCAAGTGTATTTGTAGATGAATGTACATGACAAGAGTATGTTAACGTTGTAAATAGATAAAATGTTGAGTTTCTTAAACAGAGGGGCAGATGGAGCAGGGATAATTAGAAGAGGTGGTTAGCTTTGCAAATTACTTTTGAGTGATGTGCAATTTACGTAGTTGGTAGCATATGTACTTGCCCAAACAATGTGTTGCAGTAACTAAGGTAAGGGTAAATTAAGCTATAGTATAGAGCAGGGGTCTTCAATCTTATCCAGTAAGGGCCGGTGTGGGTACAGGCTTTTGTTCCAACCGAGCAGCTACACACCTGATTCTACTAATCAAGGTGCTTAGCAAAGACTCTAGTGATTGATTAGTGGAATCAGGTGTGTAACTGCTTGGTTGGAACAAAATCCTGCACCCTCACCGGCCCTTTCTGGATAAGATTGAGGACCCCTGGTATAGAGTATGGAAGCAAGCCTGATGAACCAAGCCACTAATTTTCCTGATGATGCCAATGGATTTCATTACTTTATTACTGACAAATTGGATTCTTTCCAGGCTAACTTTTCATCAACCAACACTCCAAGAAATTTCGTGGATGAAACTTGGATCATGTCATTCATCGATCTACAATAATTTTTATCCTTACCGTGAATACAATGAAGTTTTTAACATATAAATATAACTTATTAGCTCGGAACCATTCAGAAAATTTGGCCATGCCAGAGTTGGCCTCAGTCTTTTGTGATTGAAAGTTGTGGGATAGAATCTAATTTGAATCATCAGCAAAAATAATTGGAAATAATATACAAGACACAGCAGCAATATCATTAATATAAATAAGGAATAACTGTCATGGTTCGTGGGTTTTTCTTTTATTTTCCGTTGCAGTTCTCGTCCTTATTTCCCGATTGTGAATCTATCGGATTTTTTCCACGTTCCGTTCCGGGGTTTGCTTTCACTCATTATTACTTTCACCTGTGCTTCTACCTGCGGGGTATTTAGGTTCCTCACTTCCGCTTCCCCGGTGCTTCTTTGTCATTCGACATTGCATTGAGCCAGGTATAGCCAGGTACTAGCGACCTCCTGATATTAAACTTGATATTATGTTCACGGGGGACTTGCCATTAGCTTTTATTTCAGGTATAGGTATTATTCCTCCTGTTAGCATTCTGTGCTATTTATTTTATTATTTGCTGTTCTCTCAGAGACAGTTTTTCTTTGTTTGTTTCGTTTTGGTATTACACCTTTTTGGCCGCCGAACTTATGTGCCGAGGGTGTTCTTTTTTTTTGCAAAGTTTCCCGTTTTGGTTCCAGTATTGAGCTCGGGAGATTTAGTTTGTGTTTCACTCGTTATTCGAGTTCGCTCTATTTTAGTGGGTTGATTTTCGTTTAGCCGTTTAGCCACAAAAAAGTAGTTTCTTGTCTTTTCTTTCATTGCATTTATTATTGTTGTTACTCCCTCTATTGGTCTTCACTGCGTGAGTGACTTGTTCTGATCCCCCTACCTTCGCATTTGATCATCCGCCACAATAAATCCATTACAGTACAAAGAAGCCATCATGGATGAATCAGTGAGGTTGTCCAAGGGAGATCAGCTGAGGGATAGGAATCCCGAGGAGTATGTCAGGGGACTTGAAGTCCAACAGTTGCTATTGGCTGGTCAAGTCAGTCAGCTGAATACTCAAATGAGGGTTCAAGAGGGTTGGCTCCGGGAGTTGGCGGATAGCGTGCAATTACTCACAGTTGCACACCAATCACCTCCACCTGCCACTCAGGCTATCGCTCCCCTGGTCCCTGTTGCTCAGATTGGTAGGGAACCTAAATTTCAGCTCCCCCCTCCGCTATGATGGTAAACCGGGCAAGTGCCGAGGGTTCCTTGCTCAATGTTACATTTTTTTAAAGCCCAGTTGTCGCGGTTCAATAATCAAGAGTCCAAGGTAGCTTTCATACTTTCACTACTCACCGGATCCGCGCTTGACTGGGCAACTCCATTAATCAGGGGAAAGTCTCCTATTTTAAATACTACGAAGACACTTATGGATGAATTGGAGTCGGTCTTCGACCATAACATTTCGGGTCGGGAGTCGGCTAGACGGCTGCATCGCCTTCACCAGGGTAGCGACACTGTGGCTGAATTCGCCATACAATTTTGAGCACTAGCACGTGAGACAGGTTAGCCTGAAGCTCCCCTGATGACAGTATTCTCTGAGGCATTAGACGAGTCTGTTCAGGATGCTCTATCCATTCTCGAGCAATCTGATTCTCTGGATGAGTTAGTGTCTTCTGCTATTCAGATAGACAATTGTTTGCAGGACCGTTTACACCATAGAGAACATAGAAAAGGCCACTAGATAAGGCCTTCGTTTGTTCCGTTCGCGGAGTCCTATTTTCCGGTAATTAAACCCTTTTCGCCTAGTACTGAGGAGCCCACGCAGGTAGATGGGAGTGTGCCCATCTTCTGGTGACACCGTTTCTAAAAACGAGTGGTGCCGTTACTGCAAAAGGAAGGCTCACGTTCTGTATGTTTCTGTGTGTTAAGGATTCCACAATAGACGAGGACACTGATTTTATCAAATTAGCACCAATATCATCGTGGCCTGAAGCTGAAAACTTCAGGTTACCAATTATTTCCATCACCTCCATTGCCTCTGTTTTTTCAAACTGCCAAAAAGCATGGAAGTTACCCTTAATGTAATCCAATGGATTACCCTTAGGTTTTCCCATGACTTTTAAGAGAGAGGAACCCACATTTGCAAAAGAAAATGTTGAATTCACAAGAAATAAGAAATAGGGATCATTAAACTGGGATGGGAGAACTGTAGAAGCCTTATTCTTGATTATTTTCCAGGTGGACTTGTTAGTGGTTGTTTGAATATTCTTTGAATTTGTTGCTAAAATATCATTTTCTTGGATATCCTAAGTAAATTATTATATTATAAATAGTTTTCAGAATTCATATACATTTTTTGAATACATTTTTTTAAAATTGAGGATTTGTGGAGACCCAGGGTTTCCAGAGCCCTTCAACAGCTTTCTTTCAATAATAATAACAATGCCATCATTGCTCACTGATCTGTAGTCCGTCCTTGATACCACTGCAAAAGCATGCAAGATGCTGGGTCAGGCGTTAAACATAAGTCACACACTTTCCACAAAGCACGACCTGACAAGACAGCTGTGGTCCCCGCAATACATGTTGCCATTCATCTTTGAAAATCTGGACTACTTTCCTTGCCTTGGTGGTCTTCTCTCTTCCAAAGCTGGCATGGACTCAGAAATACACGCTGTAGCTGTCAGTGTGGCCTTTGCCAGACTCCGAAAAAAAGTTGTTTAGCATTGTGATGTCCCGAACAAGAACTTTCTGTCGACAAAGCTGTATTCTTTTTGATTTTGCTGACAAAGAGGACAAACCTTAGACCACTTTCAGCAGGCATTTTACAGTCGTAGAACTGCACCACTAAACATGCCTCCAAATATTGAGAACTAGCTGAGACCGCAACCACACAAACACCAGTATCCTGGAGGAGGTCAAAATAAACAGCATCACCAATACCTTCATCCAACAGCAACTCACCTCCCAAAACAGGTTCTGCACTCCCAAATAAAGGAATGGCAGTAGGCCTCTGGATGGTAGAAAAGGCACTTCAGAGACAACATTATAGCCAACATTACACCCCAATTGGGAGGACATCACACTGGATAAAGCCAAATGGAGGAAGACCAGAGTGCAGCTGTGCAGCATGAAAAAGACAGAGAACAAGAAGCAGCAATGAAAGGAAAGACAGAATATTAAGACGGCCAAAACCGTCTACACTGCAGTAGGATCTGTGGCTCAAGTAGTGGCCTCTTCAGCCATCTGAATGACAATTAGGACCCACTTTTAACAAGGGACAATCATACTCAACCCTGAGTACTCACCGATGCTAAATTATTGGCCAGATCTGAAACCAATAGCCACAGCATGGATTTAGCTATATGCTGAAATTGATTCACAGCAAGCAATGCATAAGAATAGACCAGCCTTAAAGTAGGTGTGTGATAAACCTACTTTCAGTATGAATTCATTATCTCCCCCTTGCTCCCTGTATTTCTTATCTTGGGGTTATTTCCCTTAAGTCAGTCTTTCACACAGCGAGTTGACCGTAACCATGGCCATCATTTTACTGCATTTTACTCAGCTGTCTGTCAGGAGGCCAGTGGGACTTTAACCAGTCTCACACATACTAAAGGACCTCATTATATAACCTCCTTATTCTCACATCAACAACTAATGTATGGTATAAATCAGCAAACACATTACAAGTCTAAGTGCATTAACTACAACAACAGAATTGTAGGGGATCTCTATGCCCAGAGACATGGAGAAAATATTGGAGGTCCAGGTGTGACAGATGAGGAATCTAAAAGTGTTCTAAACGAACACCACTAAGACGGACAATAATCTGTAGTGGACGGGGAAAATAAGAAGAACACAAATAACCTTGTGATAAAAAGCGAGGAGCTTGATATCCGAGCAAACAAAAGAAATAAGCAGTAATGCTTATCTAACTCCCGTTGTGGAGTGAACAAAAGAAAGGAAGGAGAAAAATAAAAGAACCCTAAACCTTAGGGCGAGAGCACTCATAGGTTTGAGTGGAAAACAAAGAAACCAAAACCTCTGCTCTGAAATAAGAGAGTGAAAGAGCACACTTTACTTCTAAATTGCACGGCTAACAAGTCCCGCGTTGAGAAGCAAAGCGGTCGATGGCACGCACAACTCCTATACCTTTACCGGCTAGAATGTTACATGAGATAACATGGAAGCGACGAGAAAAGGAGGAAGCGGGGTATAAATAGTGAATGGAAATGCAGGACAGGTGAACTCACTAATCACCAAGGCGAAAGCAAAACCCGTAGCGGAACACATAAAAATTAGATAGATTACAGGTAAATGGAAAAAAGGAATACTAAGTGCGGAGATAAGGGAAGGAAGGTGCGATCCATGACAACAATTTACAGTAATAAAACTTGCATTGATGGTATTATCGGCATGCATATGCAATTTTGGCCATCATAAGAGTTTTATGCAATCATACCTCCTCAAACAATCATTCTTTATAGCTGGCTGTAATACTTTTTTTTAAATGATGAAGTGTGTGATGAAGAAGTTTATGATTAAATGCATGATCAATAGTCAAGTACATGCTAGCTCCACATTATTCTTGTTTAATTACTACTTAATGAAATAGCAAGAGATTTTGTCAAGTAGGAACTTACTGGAACAAAGAATTGTGTGAGATGAACCATGTTATGTGTTGTTATTTGTTTCTTATTCCTCCCACAATTCTTTGTTCCAGTAAGTTCCTACTTGACCAAAAAAGCAGATAATTTTCTTTCCGTTGGCAACCAAAAATTATGAAATGTAGTTTCTTCTCAAACTCATTTGATTAAAATAATATGAGATTCCCTTTATATACATAGGGTACATATAAAGACTTTATATCAGAGAATGACAAAGATTAATATATTAGGTAGATTAAGAGGATCATGAAGTTCTTGTCTCGGAGCTTACACAGTAACACCAACCTGTAAAACAATTACAATTACAGTACAAATAACATTACAAATGTGTACCTGGCTGGTAATTATAGTGGTCGAGCAATACCGCCATCACAAAGTTACAAAATCCATTGTTATTTCATTAAATAGCAATTAAACAAGAATAATGTGGAGCTAGCATGTCCTTGAACATTGATCATACATAACATTTAACCATAAAATTCTGCATTACACATTTCATCATAAAATTTTTTTATGTGTTATGTACCATTTTCTCATATTTAGTTTTCTGGATTTTACCTCACATTTAGACCAAATAACTTGCTTGGACCAAGTGAGTAGAATATTTTGAGTAGTTGTGTTGTGTTGTGTTGTGTTTGTGTCGACCAATCTCTATATTTAGGGGCTGATTTACTGCGACCTTTAGCGTATGCAAAACCTTTTTTGCACATGCAAAACTAATAACACAACCAATGATTGAAGCAAAACAAATACCTTGACCATGCTATTGGTTTTGCGTGTGCTAAAAGGTTTTGCACACGCTAATACGGCGTTCACACAGCGGGCGGTAGACGGCAGGATGGTAGACGGTACAATGGCAGTACAGAAATGTCCGTCACGGTAACGTATTGTTTATATCCGTTGCCATATTTATGGTCCGCGCAAAATAGAATACCAGTGTACCAAAGAGCGCTTTTGCAAAATGGACCGCGACCGAAAGTGTATTTATACATTGTGTGTGTATTACTGCCTTGTTTCAGTCTGTGTCTTCATAAATGGGCAGTGTGTGTGTATGTATCATAATGTCAGCTAGTTTAGGTAGCTTCACTAGCTAGTTAGTTACACCTCAAATCATACACAGAAAAGCTTCTGAAAATACAGCTAATAATAATGTATACCTGGAATCTGCATGTCAGTGCTTACAACACTCCATGCTGCAGCCTTTTAGTCAAGATCTCTGTATTTTTTTACTTTTTGGTTCGATATTTCCTCCTACCTCTCTTGTTCTCTACCACAAAGTTGCACAAACTTCTCATCCATTTTGAAACAGACACTTCCGTTCGATCGGCAAAAATAAGAATATTTTCTATTCCGACGGCAAGTTTGTGATTTTGCCGTCGACTGCTGTCTTGCCGTCATTGTCTCATTGAAAACAATGACATCCGGTTTCGTCCTGCCGTCTACCCCCCGCTGTGTGAACGGCCCTGAAGGGCCTTAGTAAATCAGGCCCTCAGTGCTTAAAAACACACAATAAATCAGAACAACAGTACACTAAAACTATGAGCTCATGCAGGTTGCAGAGTATATAATTATTGAGATGCAGTGCACACAGACCGCAAGCCAATCATCGTAATGTTTGTGATTAGTTGTGGCAGAATATTAGTGGAAAAACTGAATAAGGTTTGCTGGGGTCGAAACAAAGCAGGATATTCATATCTTGGGACATAAATGAATGAGTGAGTTGTGCCTCCGTGCTTCTGTTGGTAGACTGCCAATATAGCTCCTGACTTTTATCAGTAATAAGTGCTTTCCGACATGCCCCTCGCTCAAACCCATTTTGCTGAATTATTTTGAAAATGTAACATGAATTGCTTGTGCGTGCAGTTTCTTCTATCCTTCATGCAAAATGACCTTGGTCAGACATTTTAGGATTTATAAACTTTTATAAACAATTTCTTTTCATTGGTCAGACAATTTGAAAAAGTTTGTGCAAAGGGACATTAGTAAGGGCACCTTACCCTCTCTAACACACGAGGAAATGCATTCACTCTGCAAACCTCTTTATCCCAATCCCCCACTCTGCAAACATCTTCATTCCAATCCCCCGCTCTGCAAACCTCTTCATCCCAATCCCCCACTCTGCAAACATCTTCATTCCAATCCCCCGCTCTGCAAACCTCTTCATCCCAATCTCCCACACTGCAATCCTCTTCATCCTAATCCCCCACTCTGCAAACCTCTTCATCCCAATCCCCCACTCTGCAAACATCTTCATTCCAATCCCCCGCTCTGCAAACCTTTTCATCCCAATCTCCCACACTGCAATCCTCTTCATCCCAATCCCCGCTCTGCAAACATTTTCATCCTAATCCCCCACTCTGCAAACCTCTTCATCCCAATCCCCCACTCTGCAAACCTTTTCATCCCAATCTCCCACACTGCAAACCTTTTCATCCCAATCTCCCACACTGCAATCCTCTTCATCCCAATCCCCCACTCTGCAAACCTCTTCATCCCAATCCCCCACTCTGCAAACCTCTTCATTCCAATCCCCCACTCTGCAAACCTCTTCATCCCAATCCCCACTCTGCAAACCTTTTCATCCCAATCCCCCGCTCTGCAAACCTTTTCATCCCAATCTCCCACACTGCAAACCTCTTAATCCCAATCCCCCACCCTGCAAACATCTTCATTCCAATCCCCCGCTCTGCAAACCTTTTCATCCCAATCTCCCACACTGCAAACCTCTTAATCCCAATCCCCCACCCTGCAAACCTCTTCATCCCAATCTCCCACACTGCAAACCTCTTAATCCCAATCCCCCGCTCTGCAAACCTCTTCATCCCAATCCCCCACTCTGCAAACATCTTCATCCCAATCCCCCGCTCTGCAAACATCTTCATCCCAATCCCCACTCTGCAAACCTTTTCATCCCAATCCCCCACTCTGCAAACATCTTCATCCCAATCCCCACTCTGCAAACCTTTTCATCCCAATCCCCCGCTCTGCAAACATCTTCATCCCAATCCCCACTCTGCAAACCTCTTCATCCCAATCCCCCACTCTGCAAACCTCTTCATCCCAATCCCCCGCTCTGCAAACATCTTCATCCCAATCCCCACTCTGCAATCTCTTCATCCCAATCCCCCACTCTGCAAATCACAAACTAAATCTCCCGAGCTCAATACTGGAGCGAAAATGGGAAATTTAGCAAAGAAAAGAACACCTTCGGCACAAAAGTTTGGAGGGCCGGAAGAGTGTGAAACAAACAAAACAAAGAAAACTGTCTCGAGAGAACAGCAAAAAATAAAGCACAGAATGCTAACAGGAGGAATAATCCCTATTTCTGAACTAAAAGCTAATAGCAAGTCCCCCGTTAACATAAACAGCGTTCAGCGATCACAAGGTCACTAGTACCTGGCTATACCTGGCTCAATGCAATGTTGAAAGACAAAGAAGCACTAGGGAAGCGGAAGTGAGGAACTTAAATACCCCGCAGGTAGAGGCATAGGTGAAAACAATGATGAGGAAAAGCAAACCCCGGAACGGAACGTGAAAAAAATCAGATAGATTCTCAATCGGGAAATAAGAAGGAGAACCGCAACGGAAAATAAAATAAAAACCGAGGAACCATGACACCCAATCCCCTGCTCTGCAGGGCCGTTCAGCCCTCTCTCACGAGTCAGACAGCATGTGGGAAAATAAAACCCATGTGACTGTCAGTGGAAACTTATGAACCCAGACAGGGTTTTGACACGTGGCATACATGTGGTAAAGAGGGAACACGGAGAAGAGAAAGCATTAAAATGCATGTTTACACTAGTACACCACAGTGAGCACAGTTCATTTTATGCACGGGATACATGAAAATGTACGTTCTGCAGTTCAGCTGTATAAAAGCTAAGCTGGAACGGTACCCAAATTACATAGCTGAGAAATGCTGTTCTCCTCCACTAAGAAGGGTGTGTGCCTACAGTTCCACTGGACTAGTGATTGCACTCCCAGCTTTGGACTTCTGCACAGTGCGGGAACGCCATTTAGCGCATGTGGAAAAAGTGTGAACCAAATCCAGTTTTCTATTCAGGTTTTCAGAATCTGTTTGTGAAGAGCGAGGAAAGGAACTTCTCGGTTGAGGAAGTTGCCCTCACTACCACTCCCAACTTGAAAGAGCGCTGTCAGGACCCGTGACCATGGTGACGAGGAGAAACAACAACCAAAGAAAGTAAAAACCCACCGTGACCAGAGGCTGAATCCATCCTTGCATTTATTATGTCTCTACTGTAAAACTGTAGATATAAAATATAACATTGTTCTAGACGAGTCATGTCATGGACTCTTACATACTACATAATGTACTGTGCAGTTTTCACACTGGAGGATCGCAGCAAATATGAGTCGCCTCTTTGGTTGCTCCGGAGACAAAAGTTAGAGAAATGGACAAATAACAAAACTGGCAGTAGGTTGCAGGTTTAAGTCCCACATGGGGTAGAGTCCTGTGTAATGGTAATGCGGCAGTGTACTGTAATGGTTAAGGAACTGGCCTTGTAGCTGAAAGGTTGCAGGTTCGATTCCCAGGTAGGACACTGCCGTTGTACCCTTGAGCAAGGTACTTAACCTGAATCGCTTCAGTATATATCCAGCTGTATAAATGGATGATATGTAAACAATGCTAAAAAAGTTGTGTAAGTCGCTCTGGATAAGAGCGTCTGCTAAATGCCTGTAATGTAATGTCCTGCAGTACATGTCGATAAACCAGTACATACCTAACTTTATAAAATTGATACTATATGTGAACTATGTAAGTTTATAAGGGAGTCTGATAAGGAAGTATGTATTGATAAGATGAGGATCTACAAACACTACATGCACAAACACTATTTTTTAAAGTAATTTAGGAATAGTTTATCCATTCAGATTCAGAAAAATTGGACTTTGGGTACGTGAAGGGACGGGCATTGTTGAACCATGAGGCACGCATTATCGAGCGGATCAGCTCAAAGGGGTTCAGTACTAACTCGGAGCAGTGCCCATACGTGGCCTAAACTAAAATAACTGCACTCAGCTGCATCATACATAAATCATTATGGAATATGTTTCACATCTATAACCACAGAGCAAGAGGAACAAAGAAACGACACCCCAGCTACGCGCTAGGAAAAGACAAAAAAAGAAGCGTACAGAAAATTCAGCTGCTGAAAGCAATATATTTTTAAAACATTTTTTTATTTGGTGTGGTACATACTGTATAAATACAAAACAAAATGGGAAAAATTATTTGTATTTTTTTTTTGCCAGACTGAAATGCATATTTCGAAAAACAACCGACATTTTTCACAGAACAGACACTCCTGACAGGCATTTATTTGCCAGGCAGGCAACGGTGGTCAGGCGTGCACAATTCACACAAGCACTGTGCGCCCACAGACATGACAAATGAGGGCGCACTCTGACTGTGTGAAACTGCCCCCGAGATAGAAATCAGTAACTGCACTAGACAAACGCGCCCGATACCCTGGGACTGCCGCGGATCAACAAGCAGGAAGCGTTTCTAATCGCATATGCATGCACTTGATTTTTGGACCTCTGCACAGATTCCTAGGGTGTTTGTTTTGTACGTATAAACGCACACCGGGTTTTAAACCCCAAAGAACCTACTACCTTGATGGTCCACACACACACAGGATGGTATTGCCCGAGGGCAAGAGATATTACACATAGCCACACCATTTATAATGGAATAGTACTGTACCTGTTATATTATTTTAATATGAATGGATCAATGGAGGTTTGGTCAGTACAGGTGGTCACCGCACGTGCTGGCCGGGCCCCACAGCTGAAGGATTACGCCTCAGTTATGGCATTAACTGACTATGCCTGTGAATTCGCAGCTGTGTGACACGGGAGGAGGTTGGGCTCGAGTCGACCAGGCTAATGCTACATGACCTGACGTGAAAGCGGTACGTGACGCTGGCTGAAAACGGACTTTGGTCCGAGGTATGCCTCTCCTCCAGCTGACACTAGCCCTCTCCTTTAGGGCCGCGGGGCTTTTTCTGCGGAAACTATTCGCCGGTTTACGGGCGAGCGCACGAGAGGAGTGCGTGCGCTTCAGCGCTCGGGGTACAGGTGGCACCGCGGTCACTGGACAGACGTAGACGGCGATGCCAATTTGCGGAGAAAAAGAATACTGCCCAGTACTCTCACGCACATTGTTTGTATCCTGGAAACCTTAGGGGAAACGTCATCGTCTTTTTGCCTAAAATTCCAAAGCAGAGTGGCTGATTTGCTCCCTGAAGTAACACAGCATTTAATCCCAATCTATTCACCGATTCTAAAGGGTCAGGATCGTCATCAAAACACACATGCACACACACCGTATTTCAAAAGCACCAAGGCCACACAAAGGCGTTTGCCATTGCTTTAAATAATAAAGTAACGAAACACTCGAGTGGTTTAAAATGTATATGCAAGGCACCATGCAGTGAAGAAAAAAAATTAAAAATGAACAATGAAAAATAAGGGCTCAAAAAAAGAATCTGAATCATTTATCTGTCATACTAGGATACACTCCACTGGTAGCTATCACTCGTCATAAGGAAATGGGATTCTCACTGCATTGATTTTACATGAATCAAATAGCATGAGGTCAGTTTTCTTTCTGAATATCTTGCTCTGCAGCTGAACACCAATTATAGATTAACATATATTAATTAAAGGGAACAAGAGATTAAAAAAAGACTGTGAAGCAGAATATAAAATACCGCCTGAAACCACCTGCATAATTTACAAGCGCTCGATTGTAAAAAAACAATTCAAAAAAACATATGAACCTTTTAAAATACATATTCATGGAGGCTGATCATCACATATATACGACTCAAATTGTACTTTACATGATTTCCACTTGAAGAAACCCCTTTAACCGTCGACATTCCTAAACACTGAAAGAACAAAAGCAAGACTTTACACCTCTGTGTCCCTTGAAATGGCCTCACAAGCCTGGGCGCACGTCATCGCTGAGAGACATCGAGAGATCCTTTAGCAATAAAAAACAAAACAAAACAACAACAAAACAACGGTTCAAGTAGGGAAAGGCACCCGGCCGCCATAGCACCAGGCCATCATTGCAGCACCAGTTTGAACGTTTTCAAGTGTTTGAGAGTTCTGCCACCTGGGGAAGTTGGTCAGGTTGACTGTAACGAAGAAAGCATTGCGCTGACTGCAAGAGGACCCTGTTCTAACTGTGTGCGATTGCCCACTAAACCAAAACACCGTTTATACTATAGAGGCGTGCGCCTCCTCTGCCAAACGGCCTGCATACTGTCGTCCGTCTCAGTTTCAATAAACCCCAACTTGAGCGGACAAAACTGCGAGGGAAACCTCGCCAAATCCGTTTGGGGAACCGATGCGGTGTTTAGAAAACGCCGCTGACTGACTCAGCCGTGGTTTTTCGTTATTGCAACTGAGGCCAATTTAAATCCTGCGTCGATATGAGTTCGACCTGAACGTAGTCGGGTACTAACTGCTCACTGCGGCCGATCCCCTCCTGCGTGGTTGAGATAGAGAGGGACACTGCAGGAGGGAACCCAGCGCTGAGCTGACTCCAGCAGGCAGCTGTAAAGGAAAAGACTCGCCCGTCAACAACGCTTCTTCCTGAGGGCCTGAGGACCTGGGGGACACACAGCCGCTCTTTGGGCAGAGGCAGCAGCTTCGCTTCAAAACTTTGTGTGTTAATGCGTGTGTGTGCGTGTGTGTGTGTGTGTGTGTGCAGACGTGTATATGCTTGTGTGTGTGTGTGTACACACGTATGTGCACTTGTGTAAATGCATTTTGTGTGTGCGTGCGTTTGTGTGTATCAGGCATTTGGGTGTGCTTTTCCTCCCTGATATGGTGCAGCCCAGTGTCAGCGTCGCCGGGCCTCAACGTCGAGATGTGCGCTCGTTACCACGGGAACGCTGGCTACAGGTTTTACAGCACTGGGCTCGGACGGGCGGCAGGTGACAGCGGCCCAGCCACTGCAGGGTCTGGCAGAAGCGGAACGTCAGACTGTCGCGCAGACACACGTAGCCTGAGAGAGTTATAAAGGATAAAGAGAGAGACAGAGGGACAGAGAGATTTATCAGAGTACATACAATATAAAACTGAAATGTTACATGTTCAAAAACTTTACGAAGCAAACATTAGCACAGTGTCAAGGACAAAAAACTACTTTGATGTAGCTGTGTGGACATGAAAAGCAGTTGCGAAAACCAAAATGTCTTTTGGGTCTCGAGATGCATTTGTATGGTCTCCAAGAAAAAGGCCACTATAGGCGCGGGAGATGGTCTTCACATTCATTCAGAGAAATGTTTTTAAATTACAGTTACAGCACAAAAAGCTAATTTTTCTACGGTAAATGTTCCACAGGATGATGTTTAGACTCCTCACTGCTGTTCATGTTCAGCTGACATCTCAGATACGAGGATACCTTAATGAGAAAAGAAACGTTTCGTTAAAACATTTCGTTAAAACAAGACGGCAGTTTCGAACGAAGCCATACGAAGCAACCTAAGCTGGACGCAGTCGTATTAGAAGTAGGTCGTGTTTCATTTTTTTATAGGAAAACATAACCGCGGCATTTTATTTTTCACTTGCAGACTAATAACAGGCTCTTGCTTGTTCTGAAAACATTGTCAATGTTCCCTCCAGGAAAGATGCCTCTCTACTTTGAACTACTCAAGTGCACTCCATGGCTGTAGACAGCATCTGCAGCATACCAATGCTTCACATCTGAATAATACCACATTCATTAAAGAAGGAAAGAAATGTCATACCGTCTCTGTGGCATACTGTCATACCAAATAGAGAGGGCCAGTAAGCAAAGAGAGCAAATGAGGGACAAACAGGAAGCACAACTTTAATCATGTCGGTCTGATTTCTGTATTGAATAAACATCAAGGACCTCTCTTGTGTTGCGGCAATTGACTGCAGTGTAGAGGTCTGCAGTCTAGACTCATTAAAACAGGGTCACGACAGACTTGTAACGTATTTGCTTAACTGCCGTCAAAATAGAAGCAAAGTAGTTCCGTGTAAATACACAGAGCTGCCCAGTTTTGGCTCCGAACCGGACAGCGTACGTGTCTGTCACCCCTTTTTGCTTTATAACCCTGAAGCAGTCTGTCCGCCTATGCTCTGCCCTTTCATCCCACAAGACCGGGAGCTAGAGGCCACGCCCCCCCCCCAGTATTTCAACTAGTCCCCATCCCTGTGCACACTATGGCTATGTCCCAAACCTGTCAGGGGTAGCGTTAGGAACGAAGGACCAGACGCGACAATAGGAGTACTTTAAGTGCTCAATAAGAACACCACAAAACGGAAAGGAAAACCCCGCAAACAGGGAATACTTACAGAACACACAAAATAATAAGCTCTCCTTACAACGAGAGACTACCCTACCAAACTCAAAGCGACCCGTATAGGGCGAAAACTCCAAAACTAGAGATTAAGATAAACGACACAGAAAACCCTATAGCTCACAACGAGGGAGCCGAAAAACACAAACAAGAGGTAACAGAAGACGGCGAAGACAATCTGTCAAGGACAGGGAGACAAAGGTGAAATAAGAGAGACAGGATAGAAACGAATAACCTAAACTAAGTTTCTAGAAAACTGTCAAACACCTGCAACAACTCCCGTGGAACCACAACAGGTTGAGGTGATACGGTCGATGCGAAATGTCAGTCTACACCGTGGATTACCGGCTTTCCTTGTCAAAAGATAGGCAATATGGAAGCGTCTAACAAAGGTGACGCGAGGTTTAAATAATGACAGGAAAAGCGGAACAGGTGAACACACCGAGTAGAAAAACCAAACACACGAAACGGACAAAGAAAACAAAGAGAAGAGACGCAACACGAGCGCTCCCCAGGGAAGTGGTCAACAAGAGAAGCGCAGGCTGAGAAACCATGACAAAACCGCATACTTCCATGCTCCGAGCACGCGTAGCGAGCACGCGCGTCCATGTGAGTCCATAGCGAAGTACGGTAGTGCGGAGCATGGAAGTATGTGGTTTGGGACACAGTATAGAACTGCTGGAAGACAAGCCTTTACACAGTGCTTTTCATAATGTGTGCAGTACATTGAAGCAAAGACGCAGGATGAAACTAGAGAGCTAAAGGGAAGCTCTAGCCATGAACATGGGAGTGTCGTATAGAGAGAGGACGGAGGTAGCCCATATCATCAGGGGTGGCTTCTTCCTTGGCCTCGGCCCATATTGGTCTTTGAGGACGGCTTGCCCCTGTGTAGTACTAACAAAGAAAGCTTACTTGTACATCCACTCTGTCATTCTGTACATCCAGAATGACACATTCTGTACATCCACTCTGTTATTTTTACCTTTCGTTACATTCATTTAGGAGACGCCCTCACATACGCGTGTCCGTAAGCCGTGGAGCTAAATTCTGAGCACTGTTGGGCAATACAGTTTTGAACTTTATCTTAAACATCATTAAACATTAAAGAAACCTAAGCATGTCTACGTAAAGATACTTTTTTTTTTTTAAATCTAATTATTTATACGGTGTTTTGGTGTCTGGTCATACCTCATTTCCATGCGTCCGCATACAGGCCCATCATTAACAAAATAGCTTCTGGGAAGTAAATGATACCTCTTGTAAAACTGCATGAGCAGTTATCTACAGTATATCAGAACAGAACATTCATCTACAGTATTGGTAATGAACACAGAGTTGACCTTGTCCTGGCAGTTTTTTGTGTAATCAAATGAAACCAATGAAGCAAGCCTAATTAATGAACTCCTTAGAACTCCTGTAGAAATCCATCTTGAAGTAGCAACAGTAATTTTTTTAGTTTCTCCACGGTTTGGTACGTTCCTGTGCTACGGAGAACACTGAATTGAGTGTACTTGAAAATAAAGGACCCGCACAGAGCTTATTTCCTGCCGTATTAACCACCTTATAATGACCCTTGACCTGTACTGGAACCAATAAGTGAATTTTGTGTCGGAAATTCTTGTCCAATAATATTTTATATTAGTTCATGTTAGCTAGCTACTTTAACATGAATATCTACCTGGTAACATATCTCAAAGGCGTAAAATGATCCCACGTCCTCACAGAATTCAGGATTGGGAGGATGACATGAAAAAAAACGGGCAGAAATAATGTAGAAGGACACTTATAATTATTGTGTCTACTCTCTACTGCATTTATGTTGCTTCTGTGATGAACTACAAAAGCACCAATTCACTGATAATAGAGGCAGTGTCACTATCTATACCTACCCGCCTTGCAAGCCAGCTAGCTTTGGAAATGTAATGGATGTAGTCTGTATACTTTTAGTATTTGTACTTTGGTTCTGGGTTGACACGAGTGCTTTAGCTAGTGATGTTGCATCTTCATTCGTTGGTCTGGGGATACGGTTAGCCAGGTCTGGCACTATTGCTCATATTAATCAGATGAACACACTTATATTTGGCCGACATTGTATAACTATGTCCGTCTGGATAAGAAAATAGCATCTGTAATGTAGTAGACAGCTAATATTAGCTGTCAAGTAACTCAGTGAAGGTTTCTATTTGTTTTTAGTTGCCATTATGTTGATTGATTAGGCTGAAACTTCACAGTGACAAAACGGCCAGTTGCTAACCTCTTGTATCACTGTTTGAGCAAGAGTCATCTGTGTTGCAAATTCATTACTTTTTGGGTAATAGCTAATGATGTTAGCAGTGAGCAGTCCAGTGTTTACAGAGAATGTGTTTCTACTGGCAACTGCACAAACCGGAAATGAGTACAAACATAGCAGC
Organism: Ilyophis sp. 1 JC-2022; assembly: GCA_022702515.1. Taxonomy (NCBI): domain Eukaryota; kingdom Metazoa; phylum Chordata; class Actinopteri; order Anguilliformes; family Synaphobranchidae; genus Ilyophis; species Ilyophis sp. 1 JC-2022. Next base: position 14,051,978 of record CM040399.1, on the reverse strand, counting down.
GGACGAATCTACGCCAAAAATAAAGTGTATTGAGATGCAAAGTAGCTCTCACTGAGATAAGGCGCCAGATTAATCGGGAGTGTTTGACTGAATTGCATATGCACTTAAAAAGTCAGTGCGTTTCACTGAATCCGGCCCAAAGTCATTGTGAACAGGCTTCCTCTGGATTCAAAAATAGCAGTGGCTACTCATTTGTTGTTTGTGTTGTGAATGAATGTGAGACCAGTGTAGGTGTCTAATACGCACAGTACAAAGCCAAAGTATTGGGACCTCATACAAAAGTGACTTTCTTTGCATATCAGAATGCAATTTAATAAACAGTGGGAAATTTCTAAGTGAATCAGTTATTCAGTAAAGGATTAGAAGAAAGTAAATAAATAAATAATGTGAGCACTGTTAGAAGGATGAAACAATCACATTCTCAAGGCCAGAGGATTGGTTCTAATTTCCTGTTCCCCTGTTTTACTTTTATTTCTAACAATGCAAGCAAAGAAATGCTAAGAAATGCTGGCATCTCGGGTGTGATTAACTTTGGTCCACAGAAGGCACTTTTCACTTAGTTTCTAACTTGTCTTATTGAAGTATCAATATCTAAAGAAATATTCAATGTACATCCATTCAATTCAAATTGAATAAGAGGCTGTATCATTCCAAAATTTGCAACAGAATACAATTATGTCACAATCATCACATACAGTTTATGCATAATACGCCTAATAATACGTAGCCTAATGTTTTTATATCCTTAAAAAAATATATGTACAAAAGTATGTGTATCTTTTTACATAACAACAGCAACGTATTACAGCCGCAAGTTCGATGCGGAAATGTTGACTGTACTGGACTTTGGCGAAACGTAAGATAAACTCTTCAGGATTAAAACCAGAAAACAGTTGTAGCTTCATAACCAGGTAGGATATTCTTTTCATTATATGTTTTGATATCAGAGATTAAAAAAAAAAAAAATAGGTGTCTACTAAACCGAAAGTACATTGGGTAATGTACATAGTGCAGTAAGAAAGAATGCTTATTTGTACAAGGTTTAAAATATATATTATTGTTCCTATATCGGAACATGATTATCTTAGCATGTATAAAGGGTGAATTGTATTGTCTGCAACTATGGCAAGATGAAGGTTGTAAACAATGGTTTGGGCTATTAGCACCCTGCTGTTTTATTGCCCTGCAGTGCAGAGGGGTAGGTGTTTTCGCAAGCCGTGACCCTTCTGAAAAACCCTGCGTCAGACTTTTTTCAGTTTTCTTAAAGCTGTAGTTTATAATTTCAGAGAAACATGACAACTGTAATTTGGACAGATCCGACTACCACTAGGGGGCCACTGTGCATAGAGTTAAAACCCCAAACAAGTCTAACCCTTTCACCAATTACTTCAATGTGCAGGGAAGTGCTTGCTTGGATAAAGTTCTCCTCTACCTTTTCAATTAAAACAGCTGCTTCTGCACTTAAGTCCCAGCTGGTGCTCAGGACAACATGACTGGAAGCTGGGGGCGGGCGAGGCAGTAGAAGGAGATCGACGGGCGGTGCAGGGCCGGAGAGGGGAGACGGCTGTAAAATAGATCCACTTCCTGCAGGAAGGTGAGACTGGGTGCGTCTGCAGCGGGAAGGCTCAGAGGAAGAGGGCGGCCGCGCTGATTGCTTTACCCGACAGCGCACGCCAACGGCATCGGCTCGGCCCTGACAGATCCCCCCCCTCACCATCAACCTGTGATCATTCACAAAAAAGAGCCGCTGTTTGCTAACATCCCACTCGGCCTTATTGTTTTAGCAGCCGATGAGCCAAAGGCCAGGCGACAGAGACCTCTTTGATCCAACATCGAATTACAATGCTCGGATACAGCTGCCATCAGTACAGATGCCCAGAAGATACAGGGGGTGTATTGCCTGTCCCATGGACTCGAGGACACTAAAGTTTTTGGTGGTAGTGGGGGAAATCTATTTTCTTGTCAGATATTAATCATGATACAGTTCTGCTAGTCAGGCCCCAACACCTGGAACACTGTGCTGGACATCACCACATTGCGTACGCCAGGTAATGCGTTCGGCTCGGCACATTGTGATTCTGCATGCCTGTGGGACGTATATGTGCTTGCAGAGCTTCTCTTTTGGTTTCACTGCCTTACAGCCACCATTCGATGCGCTCCAGGTGCATTACAGGGTTAACGCTCCCGTATATATTCTCAATTTTGCATTAGAATTCTGTAGCTAATCTGTTAGAAGGATGATAGACTGAACAATTAAGACTGAATTCCATTGTTTTGTACTAGTTTTCCATTGAGGGATTATGTCACAAATTGTGTTTCAGAGATAGGGTACATCATTAGTATAAAGCAATGTTGAAGCCCAAAAAACATAATTGCGTACATTTGACTTCAAGCTCTGGAATAAGATGATACAATAAAGCCAACTGTTTCTTCACAGGAATGCTAAATATACTGTATCTACAGCAGCAAATAAGTTGCTAAATCCAAACTTTTAAGTCATTCAGAGAACCATCTTTTAATTCTTTGAACAGTAAGCAGTAGAAAGAAAAATGTTCTTTTCAAAGTGACTTTTGCAATGGGAGGTTTATTATAACTAAATTGGTTCTAAGTAACAGTTACTGTCTCTGTGAGATGGCATCCAACCGAGACATTATGCTGCATGCAGTCACTTTCCTTTCATGTGGTGACAGAAACAGAAACACTCCTTTTTTACAAAGGAACCAGTCAAAACTCCCATGCCATGTCATCAACAGAGGTCTTTCCCATATAGCCAGATCACAGAGCATGATGACATCAGCTCGGTCAAAAGTCACAGCTGCAGTGCTTCCTGCCAACCCCCCCACCCCCATTCTCCTCTGCCTTCCACTCCCTGCCCCCTCATTGCACCCCCCCCCCCCTCCACCCCACCCCCATTCTCCTCTGCCTTCCACTCCCTGCCCCCTCATTTCACCCCCCCCCCCCCACCCCACCCCCAACTTGCGCACAACAGTAAACAAAAGAGACTGACATCCTCTCCCCTTTTATTAAAGGGAAATGCCAACACTCCTCCTGCTCCAGCCGCAGTCCCTAATAACCGCACCGTGTTTGTATGCATGAGCACATTTACTTAGTCTTATCAGTGTCATTCAGTGTAACTCAGCGTGTGTTCTGGCCAAGGACAAAACAAAAAAGTTTTGGCCAGTAAAACTGAAGACAATGAAAGCGCAGCTCTTGACCAGTGAATAATTTGAGGCTCAAAACTAAAGGCTGCAGGAACACAGTGGAGGACATGGCTATGGTCTCAAAGCTATGGAACCCTAAAGGTCCCTGCACAGCTACTGAATGATTATTGTCCCCCACCACAATGAAGTTGTGGAGGGGGACTCTAATTTGATCCCTGTGTGTGCGTCTGTCTGTCTGTCTGTCTGTCTGTCTGTGCGTCACACGTGTATGTACCAGAGCCCACCACCAGAGGGGCGCTATGACAATGCATTTCCCCATAGCCAAGTACATTTTGCTTTGTACATAAAAAACTATGCTTGATGTCTCCGCATAGTCTCTGGCATTTCTACTAAGCAGACTGTCGACTTTCTAAATCCACAGAGTTCAGAGCTTAAGGTGTTTAGTAGCTCTTTGTGGAAAATGTAGAGTGTACATGGATTTTCCCATTAAAGGTATACTATATTGTTTCGGAACACCAGATGGTGATATAGAGTACGTAGGAGATCATGGTCACTCTGATCAAGCTGTCCTCTTCCAAGTCGGCCCATTATGTCCACCGAAATGCACAAATGACATGGCATCTGGATAATTTCAAACAGTAATAGAAGAGATAGGTTAAATTCCTCAGTGGGAATATCGCAGTCTGCATTTAGCCGTGTCAACCAGTGTTCGAGGAGAAGAGGCGCTCACTCTTCAAACTGTCACATTCTCTTCGTATTCAGAATTTGGTAAGTTAAAATTCCTTGTCATGGTCATGGATAGTGAAATATTTGCAGTCTAAAAGATTCGACCTAACGTTAAATGAATACATGTTGTAAGTTAGTTAACAGAGGCTAATCTGTAACGTTAGCTACATCTATTCTCTCACACACACATGTTAATGTGATGGTTATATAAGACAAAGATGTCCTGGTTTCCCTCAAATTGTTCACCATCAATATGCTAATGAATTAAATGGAGGTGGCCATCAGGTATATTGTGATACAAACGTTCAAGAGAAATGGTAATGACTAAGTTAGTTGTAAAAACGAAGCCAGCCCATGTTCCCAAATAAACGTTTGATTGCCTACTACCAAGTAGGCCATAGTTACGATTGTTTCAGTCCCGACAAACATATGTAACTTCCGACAGAAAGTAAGAGACATCAAGTGAAAAGTCATAAACCGCCAGCTTGTTCAGTGTAGGCTACCCTAAAATAACAGGATTTATAATTTCCCCCCCATTCATTAAATGTTTTTTTACTGGCAACATTGCTGCCAGTCTTTTCACCATTTTCCTACAAGATATTTTGTGTAGTGTAACCAATCCAAACACCCAAACTCTCTCATTTACAGTGGTAGCAATAATTATTTGATCCCTTACTGATTTTGGAGGTTTGCCCACTTACAAAGAATGGAACTGTGTAGAATTTTAATCATAGGTACATTTTAACATTGAGAGACAGAATATCACAAAATAATCCACAATAACAACATCATATAAATTTTATAAATTTATTATCGTATTTTCGCATGAAATAAGTATTTGATCCCCTACCAATCAGCAATAATTCTGGCTCCCACAGACCAGTTAGTTTTCCATTAAGAAGCACTCCTAATCTCAACTACCCAAAACACCTGTGTCAACTCGTTACATCGTTATGTAGCTGTATAAAAGACACCTGTCCACACAATCAATCAGATTCTAACGTTTCCACCATGGGCAAGACAAAGGAGCTGTCTAAGGACATCATGGACAAAATTGTAGACCTGCACAAGGCTGGGATGGGCTACAAGAAAATAAGCAAGCAGCTTCGTGAGAAGTTAACAACTGTTGGAGCAATTATTAGAAAATGGAAGAAACACAAAGTCACCGCCAATCTCCCTCGGTCTGGGGCTCCATGCAAGATCTCGCCTCGTGGGACATCAATGATCATGAGAAAGGTCAGGGATCAGCCCAGTCCTACACAGGAGGAGATTGTTAATGACCTGAAGGCAGTTGGGACCACAGTCACGAAGAGAACCATCAGTAACACACTACACCGTGAAGAATTAAAATCCTGCTGCGCGCGCAAGGTTCCTCTGCTGAAGAAGGCACATGTACAGGCCCGTCTGAAGTTTGCCAAAGAACACCTGGATGATCCAGAGGAGGCTTGGGAGAAGGTGATGTGGTCAGATGAGACCAAAATAGAGCTATTTGGCATCAACTCGACTCGCCGTGTTTGGAGGAAGAGAAATGCTGAGTACAACCCAAAGAACACCATCCCCACTGTGAAGCATGGAGGTGGAAACCTTATGCTTTGGGGGTGTTTCTCAGCTAAGGGGACAGGATGACTTCACCGTATCGAGGGGAGGATGAATGGGGCCATGTACCGGGAAATTTTGGGCGACAACCTCCTTCCCTCAGTGAGAGCACTGAAAATGGGTCGTGGATGGGTCTTCCGACATGACAATGACCCAAAACATACAGCCAAGGCAACAAAGCAGTGGCTCAAAAAGAAGCATATTAAGGTCCTGGAGTGGCCTAGCCAGTCTCCAGACCTAAATCCCATCGAAAATCTGTGGAGGGAGCTGAAGCTTCGAGTTGCCAAGGGACAGCCTCGGAACCTTAAGGATTTGGAGAGGATCTGCAAAGAGGAGTGGACCAAAATCCCTCCCAAGATCTGTGCAAACCTGGTGAAAAACTACAACAAACGTCTGACCTCTGTGCTTGCCAACAAAGGTTTCTCCACCAAGTATTAAGTCCTATTGTTCTATGGATCAAATACTTATTTCATACGATAATAAATTTATAAAATTTATATGATGTTGTTATTGTGGATTATTTTGTGATATTCTGTCTCTCAATGTTAAAATGTACCTATGATTAAAATTCTACACAGTTCCATTCTTTGTAAGTGGGCAAACCTCCAAAATCAGTAAGGGATCAAATAATTATTGCTCCCACTGTAAATACGACTGTTTGCGGCTATCACCCGCAAAGGATAAAATCACAACACGTGCAAATACTTTGGCTGCGCCCGCAAAATAACACCCCTTATTTGGGGTCTTAGTAAATCGACCCCAAATAGTACAGAGAATAGCAACAATAAAACAATTCATACACAATTATAAAGAGCTGAAATCACAAAACATCGCAATCATAACGCACGCCCTTGGCTCTGTATCAACCTCTGCATTATAAATACGATATCAGACAGACTCAGTAGGGTCTTTTTGGCTGTGTGTATGTGTGTAATGGGGGCTTTAAAATGTGATAGGCAGAACTTGCAACGGCAGAATGGACAACACAGATGTGATTACTGTCAGCTGATTAATTTAGCCAGGTACAGACAAGCTTGTCAATTTCAATAATTCAGCCCTACCTCTGGACTATGCAATTCCCTAATGAGTGCATGTCATGACTGCCCTCGCTAACCTGTCACGTCCTCTTCACTCAAACTGTGTCTGTGCTCTCCTTTGGCTCCATGGTGCATGCAATGCAGTCCATAGTTATGCACATGAATATATTGACATGTATTCTTTATTTTTTTTTGAAGAGTATACATTATATGAATTATGCAAATGTGGCATTTGCGAGCATCTCTGGAAGATATGGACACACATGCCCCCCCACCACCACCCACACTCCCTCTTTTCACACATACAAAGCTCTACTCAGAGGCACCACTGCCTTTGTTTACATGAAATATTCTGACAAACTGACCTTGGAGGGGACACTCGTGACTACGGTGTGACCTCCAAATTTCCCTCCCATTTCAATGTCTTCTTTTTGACACATTGTCTCTTTCACACTTCTCGCTGAATGGAGGAGCTGACAAGCCCATGAGTGCAGGTGAACACATCAGCCGCTTATTCACTCTTATTAGTAGTCACTACATTATTTATGCAAGCTCAATGCAAATGGCAGTGGAATTTCACTTCGACGGAGAGATAACCTGAGCGTGGGGCGGGGCGGCCGTTAGAGAAGTCTCCCCGTGTGGTGGAAATGCGTAACATTTTCCGTTTTCTCCCAACATTGACTGCACTATTGCATTTGTAGGTCCATTCCATTGCCTCAATGTGCTCCCTCAATTTGGGTGACCACAGGAGTCACACTTGCTCGATGAGACAGAAAACCTCCCTCTCTGGGCGTTGCTACAGCCAATCGAAACATCACCGCACTCATGTTGAGATGACATACCTGTCATGGTTTCTCTGCCTGCTCTGTGTTTATTGTCCACTTCCCTGGGGGAGCGCTCATGTTGCGTTCCTTCTTTGTTTTTCCTAGTCCGTTTCATGTTTTGGTTTTCAGTTCAGTGTGTTCACCTGGCAGTATTTAAACCACACGTCAGCATTATTTGACGCTTCCATATTGCCAATCTTTTTACGAAGATAGCCGGTATCCTTGGATCTTCATCCTTTTCTAGTCCTGCTCTCTTCGTGTTTGGAAACTGTAAGCGTTATTTTGTTTTCATTTCTTTCACCATTTATCGGGCGTTATAGCCACGTACCGAGGGTGCAATTGTTTTTGCGTTGTCTTTCCATTATACCATTATTGTTACTGCCCATGTATTCAGGGCTATCTCTTTTGCAAGAGAGTTTTTGGTTTCGGTTCTTTCGTTGTTAGCTATAGGGGTTTTTCGTTGTTATTGCATCGCATAAAGTGTTAAGAGTTTTTTCGCCTTTAGGGTTGCTTTCAGTTGTTAGCGGTATCTCTCCTGGGGTGGAGAGTTATATTTTGTTTGTGTATTATTATTCCCTGTTTGCGGGGTTTCGCTCCCGCTTTGAGGTGTTCAGTGAGCATCCTCTGAACCCCTACTGTCGCGTCTGTTCCTTCGTTCCCACGCTAGCCCTGACAATACCTGGCTTTAAGTTATTTGTTACACTGGTTGAAGAGAGAAATATACATGAGTGCTTCTAGGGTTATATAGGTCTCTGAATGGTGCTCTTTGCAAGTGAGGAAAATGAGGAGAACAACATAAGAGATAATTTGGCAAAAATGAATAAAGGAGATTTGAGTGATTCTATTGTAAATACTGAGACGCTCTCAGCGGAGATGCAAGTATTAAAATGCCTTTATTATAGTGACAGCAAGATCATTAAACTGCACATGAATTACACACTGTGGCTAACAAGGCCTAGCATAACATACCTAGAAATTATTTATTTTCTCAGTTGTTTATTTGCATTGGTTTTTCAGTGGTTTGAATGTCAACCCCATGACCCAGTAAGTGAGAATTAGAGCACAGGGTCACGCTGCAGTGTTCGTGTGGCTCATTTTAACCCCCAAAGCTGTCTGCAGAACGCGAAAAGGTCATGAACATAGATGAGTGTCCTGACACACATGGAGATATGGATCCCAGGTCATGATATTTATAGGCACAGCGGAGCGCCTATGTTTGGATTTTAAGGAGGAAAGGTCACCAACGCCTGGCTGCGCTCCATCTGGGAGGCACTGACGGATGAGTGGCAGCGTGGAGAGCTCTGTACGGGAGGTCTCGGTTCTCTTACTTTCCTCTGGAGTAACAGCATCTGACCAGAGTGTCCCTACGTCTCCTCAGACCAGACTGAACCAGACCAAATCCTCCACAGTCTACCAGGAGGAACCTTATCAGGCAATGAGGAGTAGGACCCATCACTTATGATGAATCCAATCATCGTCATTGACCGGATCGAATGTTAAAATGTCTGCAGGAACTCTCAGCCCCCCCCCCTCCTCCCTTCATCTCCATCCCCAGGAGAGAAAAGAACTCTGATGGGAGATGGGCGGTGGAATAGCGGGAAATGTCACAGCGGTAAGTGTGGGTGCATCCGCTATGGCTTGACCTTTTGAACAGAGGGGATTAGAGCGATTATCTCTGGTACAGAGTGGTGGATTTTGTGAACTTCATTACTGATGTTCAGGGTGAGTCTCTCTGATTTGCTTTTGCCAGAGTGCTTTCCACATGCTTACAGTATGATGAGTGTGTATAGGCAAACAAAACAACCTTAAAATTTGATTGGCTGGAATTATAGAGATATGTATGTTAATTGCACAGGATTTGTGTGTGTGCGTGTGTGCAACTGATTTGAGGTTCCATCGCAATGGAATAAAATCAGCTTTACACACAACATGCTAATTGCCTACAGACAAAGGAACACAGTTTGCAAAGACCTCATGTTTCGCTTCTAAAAGTTTTTAATCTGTTGGAATAATGTGCATGCCACGCAAGCAGGAACTCATCTATACATTGACAGTATATAAAAACACAAGAGATAATAATGTGTGAGCCGTGAGGCCTTGAATTTAAACTGTGAGACACATTTATAGCCTTTAAGAGCTGACAGTGCACACATGGTGTACTTGCCGTGAATAATAGAAATTTGAAAGAAAATGTAGCCCAGATTCTCTGTCTTCTGGCACCATGTCAAACCCCCCTTGTGTTCCACAGCAGCGGCTGGTGCAGGAATGTAATGCTGGCAATTATAGGAGGCTTCCTCAAAGCCTGCCTCAAGAATGTCCTCAAAGCCTGCTTCAAGCATGTCCTCAGAGTGGGTCAAATATACTCCAGACCCAGCCTCCCTGTGTCTGAATATTAATAATAATAACAAAACTATCAAAAGAGTCGAGGGACGTTCCCAGAGCCAGTTCCTGTCTCCACATCTCTCAATGCACCAATGAGTTTGGCAACCCAGTGTAAGCAGAGATAATGGTTCACACACCAACAACGAAAAAGCAAGGGAGTTCATTTCTCTTTTTGATTAATTTGTCCCATCAATGATGTCAGCAGCCTCAAACTAAATGCTACGAATGGTCGAGGGCCAAATGATTTTCCCAAACTGTGTGAGGGACTGAAACGTTTGGAAGCGTTGATATGTCTCAGAACTGCAAGATAACCTGGGAGGTTTTCTATGATCAAAAAAATGAATCCAGGGAAAGTCTTTAGTTTTACCAATAATTTATAAATCAGAGCAAAGAAAATGTAAAACTGAATAATTCCCAGGATTCCATTTCAGAAAATGTGCATTTCAGAATTTTTTTTACAGAGCATAATGAATAGTTTCAAGCTCCAACTAGCATGAGACTGTAATATTAAACATCATCTTAACAAGTCCAGCTTAATTAACAACCTTAATTAAAAATATTTATGTCTTATTATTCCTAAAAGCAACATACTAAAAAGCTATTTAAAAAATCATATTCCATTTGTAATTTACTATATTATTATCCAAAGGTACAGTCAAATAACCAAGCTAGGACACTCATTTCTTTAGGTAAATTAAATGCACACAAAGCTATCAATGAAAGCAATATGAAGACTAGCTTAATCTTAAATAATTCGGTCAGTTACCTCTGCAGTTCAACTTTTACCATCAACTGTACCCTCTATCATAAAGCACAGACATTTAAACCATTATAAAAGTCACAATATATACTTTACACTGAGATCCTGAGGCTTGGGCCTGCTCTTACCACAGACCAGAAAACCACTAGAAAGTGAGTTACGATTTACAATGATACATTTCATGGTTATAATTCTTACCTTGAAAGCGTTCGAATACAATAGGTGACATCTCATTTTCAGTGAAGAGGTAAATAACCAAGTCAAGGACCAGGTAGTGATTATAGTTGTCCACTCCTGGCCAACACCGTATTTGAGTTTAAAGGTATACATTTCCAGCAATTATACATAGGCTACAGTATATTCCGTTGCTTGTTTTTAATCTCTAACAATGTGAACGGCATTGTCCCTGACAAATAAATAAAAATAAATAAATGTTTTACACGTCTCTTTTCCATTTGCATTCATCCCCTAAGAGAAGACGCACTATAAATGACCTCCAAATTAACACTGTGCACAGTGTAATGTCTCTATTGCACATGACTGCTGGGTAAAACTCCCACATTGCTAATCTTTTCCATTCTCCTTGTTGTCTGAGCATAACCCAGAACTTGCTCTCTCGGGTTGCGAGAGAGCCTCCCCGCCATTCCACATCTCTCCTGGTTTCTTTGTCCTGCCAGGTCCTCTATGATTTATACCCACCTCACACAGAATCTGCGGCCGTGTCGGTGAAGGGGGGTGTAACCACGGTGGGTAGAACCACAGACTTGGCCTCAGCCCAGTCAAAACAGGCCCTGTCTTCGCTCCCACCCCCTACACAAACTGGCCTTGCTGAAAAGCAGAGCCATTCATCCGCTCGCTCGGTGGAGAGAGGGATTCCTGAGACAGCCCAGACACTGCTGTAGGCACTGCTGTCTCTAGGCCTATTCTGCGGCGGTTACTCCTAAATCACAGGCCCATTTGCACGCATTCCATCCCCTGGTATGAAACGTGGAACCGGGTGGGGGGAGGGGCGGAGAGGGGGCATGTTTAGACACAAGCGCCCCTCCCTCGATATATAACCTACTTTCCCTTACTTATACCAAGATTAACTCATCTCACCCAAATCTTTTTCTTGTCTTTGTCACAAATTAATTATTTCATAAAACAGACAAAGAGAGTAGGTGTCAAACACTGAATCTGCATGTCCACATGAGTGAGTCCCAGAACTGGAGATTAGTTTAAACCAGATAGGAGAGGCCGAACACAGATAGCCATCCAATTACGTATTTACTGTACGAGAAGCCTTACCACGGAAAATTTTAAAAAAGGGTCTCTCTTCTACTCATCTACAAATCCAACACAAAGAACCTCCAACAAAACCAATTACACTACAGTCCATCATTATTCCCAAATCCCAAGGGTTACGCAAGACTTCTGTCTACTGTGTATGTATTTACAAAGACAAATCAAAAAATGAACACGGAAAGACTACTTTTCCCATCACCCCAATTCAGATGAATTTGTGCTCTGAGCCAATATCATTTTCTTTGACTTTTCAGCTGTTAATAAGGCAATGGAAAGCAGAGAGGGAGAGAAAGAGAACGATATTGGTCAAAGAATACATAAGTAACTGGACTTATTCAGTGGCATGTTCAGGCTTACTTTACCTTTGACAGATAAAGATTCAGACTCCAGCCTAAGAGCTGGAACACAGGTCAGTTGGGGATACGCATTTTAAACTCAACTTTATCTGACCACCATTGTAGCAATACAATGTAGCAAGACAAAGTCCTGGAAATGTAGAAAGTTGGAGTTGTTGTCGGAGAACAGTAAAAAAACAAAAAAAAACAACCGTCTTCTATCAGAAACAAAGGCCCAAAAACACAATTTATCGGCTCAAGCAAGGCCATGATATTCAATATTATAATATTAATTATTCATATATAAATAACAAAAAAGAGCCTTTTTCTCTGTGAGGGGAGGGGGGGGGGGTTGGTTTGACTTCCATGTTCATGAAACTAAAATTCCAGCATATTTCTGAACTCATAGGAGAGCAGAATGACCACCTAGAAAGGCTCCCTCATGCCTCAGGGCGAACCAGTCTCTTAGCCCTCTAGCTAGAGACCCAGCCAATGGGAGCAGTCCGAGAGCGGAGCCAGGCACGCAGGTCAGAGAATCACAGAGGCTTCTCTCATTGCTGCTGCAAGGAGCTGCTCGACCTTTGCCCTGATTGTCACCCCTGTCTAATCTACAGAGGTCACACAGTATGATGTCATCCTCACAGGGGACTACAAATGCTTTAGTATTTAGGTTCCCAGGATTCCAGCAACAACATTAAAATAGTGTGTGTTTTTCTATTGTAGTGCGACACCTCGTCTCACCAGACCCCCGCCCCCCTTTAGAAAATGTGAAATTCTGACAGGACAGAGTCAATAGGAAACATAAAGAAATCTCGTAAACCCATTACGTTAATACTGTCTCCTACAGTACGACTATCAAAACATTAACTGAGACATATTTCTAATGTTGAAGAGGACCCACAGAGACACTTCATTGCCATTCTGTGTGGCCATGTTTCATTACACAATACAGACATACACATTAAGCTACAGAAATTTGACTTTAATTTTAAAAAAAGCATCCAACTCTGATGTTGTCAGTTCGATTCATCGGTGGGGCCGTGCCGTTGTACCCTTGGGCCGGGTACTTCATCTGACCTTCTTAAGTAAATATCCAGCTGTATAATTCTATTACATGTAAAGTATATACGCTGTTAAAGTCAGCCTGGATTACAGCGTCTGATAAATGCCTACAAAGTACTGTAAAAACGCTATCTAAGCGTAACCTTAGAAAGGATAGAAAATTACTTTTGAGAAAATCAAAGTACTTCAAAGCCTAATCGCTAATCTATTTTTCTAGCTTTGGATCTCATATTTCAGATTTCATATGGTTATCTTTTGACCAGAGCCAAACTAAACGGAACAGCCATTTCTGAAATACCTTTCTTCATTACAGCCTACTATACTCCTTTTGTAACTAGACTCATCTCTGAAAACTCTGTCGCAAATATATTGAACAAATGAATAAGAGCCATGTGACAGTGGAAAAATCCACTTTTTGCGCGAGAGCCACGGCCTACACAATCGGAAACGTTATTTCATAACCAAACCGAAAGAGAGTGACAGTAAGAGGAACTGAAGGAGTGAAGGAGTGAATAATGAGAGAAGGGGGGGGGAGGACAAATCTTTGAAAGAGAGGCTGAGGGCCACACTGACTGTCTGTGAGCAGAAGCTTTCTGCACAGGAGGTTCAGATCTCCATCCACGCAAGATTCAGTGGAGGATTCATGTAACATTTATTCAAAGGAAAAGTTGAAAGAGGTTGAAAGGAATAATGGTCCGATTATGAAATTTGTGTGTTCAAATCCCTGTCAGTATACCTCCCGTCCCATGCGTGCACATTTTCATTCAAACATGATTGCAATTCTTCAAGTATAATACGCTGTTCGTTAAGTCAAAATGTCTAAATTAGTTAATGCCACAAATTAATATGGAATACTTATTTAATAATTCTAATTGGGTAGATCTGTTCAGTTAACTAATGCTTTAATTTGTGCTGTGGCAAATGATTCCCTTTGAAAGCGGTGACACTTTTATCGCTGGACCTACAGCTGGAATCAGTGAGGTCCTAAATGGAGAAAGTGATGGCAATCTCAGACTGCGTGTGCTGCCGATCGCAGGGAGACCTCCGGACAGACAGGGGGCGACGTTGCGACAGGAGCGATCGTGTAGAGGCTCACCGGGCGCGGCGCTGTCGCAGTCCTGCAGGTTGCACTTCTGCGTGTTCTCCGGCCAGGGCTGGTGGTCACAGCGCTCCCGTTCTTCCTCCTCCCGCTCGGTGTCGATGTTGACGCACTTCACCAGCCGCCGCTGCACCCCTCCTCCGCAAGACGCAGAGCACTGTCGGGGAGACGACGCAGGCGTGAGGATTACAGGACGTCCACAGGGACAATTCGCATCTCAATGGGCTACAGAAAATATATCTGGGAGCTGACTGCAATTTATTTGTGGTTTGCCCCCCTTTGAGACTGAATATATTCTTTTAACTGAAACCGGTTTTAACCGGTTACCTGTATTATGCAAAGATTCAACAAATCATACTCGTTTCATCAGTACAGAACAGTAATCTGTGGCTTGATTATTTCCCATGGATTTGTGGTTTGGTCTTTGTTTGAATTACATATGCTATACAACTGCTTGCGTCACCTGACATGTTCTTTAAAGGCGACGGCTCTCAGATGAGAAGATGTTGTTTAGGAGAAGAACACTTAAAAGAGTTATGACGTTTCTTTGTTTTTTCGGACCAAACCACAGAGCAGGACGGCAAAGGGCCCCGTTTAATTATAGAAGCATGGAGTCAAACCAACAGTAATCAAACGTGAAACATCTCCTCCCTTCAACAACACCATACCACCGATGTCAGAGCTGAGCATGTGCAGGCTACCAATAAGAAGGCTTGTGTATTCACACCGGTTTTGTCCTGACACAAAGGAACTAATCAGGACATAACTGGTCAATGTAATAGGGCAGTTTGAAGGTTATTGGACTGGACACTTATAATCAGACATATGTCAATCAATGTGAAACGTGTACCCCAGTGGTGTGCATGTTGGGTATATCGGCAGCGCTCTAAAACCTCTTTGGGAAACGAAGAGAAGCAGAATACGCAACCGTACCGTAAGGTCACGTCTTTGCCAAGTCTTCCTGCCTGAACCAATTTAGACATAAAATGGATGCCGCTGTTTCGGAAAGCTGATTTAATTACTGTATGGCGGTCTCCGTGGGTCTGCTCTGCAGGACTGCACAGGTAAGTGTAATGTGACCCTCTCGAAACGGCACTAAAATGAATGTGCACGCTGACAAACTGGCAGTCCAGGGGGATTGATGTAAGAGGGGGATTAGCGAAGGATGTGGGGTTGAAACAGCTGTTTAATTAAATGAGGCGTCGATGGGCACGGAGGGAGGGGCAGGCAGTAAAATGCCCAGGATGACTCACGTAACGGAAAACGACCTGCGCTTACAGGTTTCGGCATCTCCCTCGTTTCTCCTCAAATACCCCAAACATAAATCCCAGACACCTCATTTTCCAAATCGAAAAAGCATCAACCATTCTGGTCTTTTTGTTCTCCGTTGTGAACATTCGAGGACGCTTTTCAGACGCTTTTGTGACCGTAAACCTGCAGCACGCAGTGAAACACAATGGGCTTTAGGTTGGACAAAACACCCACCCTGTGTCTAGTTCAGCAGGAAGTCCAAGAATGGACAAGTTAAAACATTAAATCAACCAGACCTGGCACTTGGATGTTCACCTCACCTGACCCCAAGAGCCCGTCACCCACTGTGCGCAGGGCTGGCTGTTACAGGCCTGGATGCTGTTGAGCCGCAGGGAGTCGTCGCATTTTTCGGGTTCCGGGCAGGTGACGAGGCGCTGCTGTTCCCCTCCCCCGCACAGCTCTGAGCACTGCAGGGAGAGACATGAAGGTATGAAGGGACCATTTGTTGTGCAAAGTTCAGAATTTTAGAATGAGCTCCCGTTTCATTCATGAGTTGGAATTTGAATTGAACTGGCCACACCCCACAGGATGTTGAATTGGAATTTGAACGGGAATGACAGGAAGTGAAATTTAATGAATTGCCTTTCAAAAAAATTCAACTCGGGTCACAAAATGAGAACTTAGATTATATTTTCCATATAATTTACTACAAAATACCAATAATAACATTAATTCCTTTAAATGATTCCTATCTATTCCCTCATGTAGAGTCACAAATAATATTGCTTTTCATTTCAGCCTTAGTACCTATCAGATAAACAAAACTATCGCTGTTTTAAACGGTCACGTTCTAGACCTCATACAGAGAATTATATTTAAAGCCACAATCCCTTTATTTCCCAATGGAATGTTTTACAGACACTTAATGCATTGCTTATTTACATTTTGAATGAATATAGTGTCTTTTTTCATCCGAATGAACATAATATAGGTAGTACCAATACATAGGTAGAATTTCAGCCCCGAATGCTTTTTCTTAATTATTGTTATTAAACATAGTTGAAAAGCTCACCGTCATTCTGTTCTAATACTAATATAAGACTTACTGCTATTTAACATGCCAAAGGTATCAATAACAGTCACTATAAACTACACCTAAAGAATGTACATGAATTTCATAGAATTTGAATTCCTTTCGATTCAAATTTAAATTACAATTCTGCCTCCCGTTTGCTACCGCAATTCAAATTCTGAATTGGAACTAGAGGTTCAATTCAATTGTCAATGGTGCACAACCCTGGAAGGGGAAGGGACAAAGGCCGGCTCAGCCCTGTGCTTCTGTGTCTGAGGTGGGCATTGACTGTGGAGAGCACCGAGTGACAGAGCGACACAACCCCCTTACCTGGCCCCAAGAGGAGCTGTACCAGTCCAGGCACGGCTGTAGGTTGCAGGGCATTCGGACGGCGGGCCTCAGGGCGACAGGCTGGCAGTGGAAGGGTCGCAAGGGACGCCGGTCTCGGGTGTCGTAGCACTGGACCTCTCGAAATAGAACCCCTCCACCGCAGTTGCTGGAGCACTGTCATTTCAACAAAACAAAAAAAACCCTGAATTTTTTTTTGCTTTGAATTTCTCCAGGGAAAAAATAAGAAAGAAAATGACAGAGCGAATGTTTCAGGGCAAGATTATAATTTTGTTCCCTTTGATGCTACAAATGAAGAACACATCCCGTCATATCCTTTATATTGGTCTCAACGGGGTTAAACCAAAATCAAACACATTATACACACAGCAGATGTTCAGCGTCAGATGCATGGCAGGTCCTGTTAAAACAGATGAAGCGAGGCTGCAGCTCTTTTTTTTCTTTTTTGTTTTTACAAAGCAGATGTGCACCATGATGAATGGCCTCAAACAGCGGCTGAAGAGCCTCACCTTGCTCCACTCCCCCAGCCTCCAGGCGGAGCACGGTCGCAGGTAGCAGCGGCGGGCGGGCGGCGGCCGCTTGGACGCATCGCAGTCCGAGTCGTTCCCTGTGCTGCAGAGCACCGGCCTCCAGATAGCGCCCAGGCCGCAGCTCGTGGAGCACTGCAACAGCAGGGCGGCGCCAAAGAGCAGGGGGGTCAGGGGGAGGGGGTCTTCTCTCAGTGAGTGGCAGGAGTGGGATAGTGGTTCAGAAACTTGGCTTGCAACCAAATAGTTTTAAGCCCTGAATCCCAGCTGTACCTCTGAGCGAGGCACTTAATTGGAATGATTCAGTAAATAGTCATTAGCATATATACACAGTTTAAACAAGAAAAATCCTCTTCATAAAAATCTGTCTGGAAATTACAGAAAATAAATAAGGTCAATGCTGCGTGTGAATTTCCTATCTCTGTTATTGAGCTCGAGACTTCACTGAAAGGGTAAATAATCAGCATTCACTGAAGATTCCGGAAACATGCTACACTGCACACATTCCTTTGAGATAACGTGAAGCCCTCCATGCTACTATAAGTACCTTAATGAACACACCAAGAGACTGATTCATACATGTACTCAAGGGCCACTGACATGTATTCCTTCAACACTAAGATACCACCATAAGCATAAATGTTTAATTCATAACATTAAACATTATTGATAGAATGTAAGCACTACTTAAATGTTGGATATGCTGGAATGATTAGTCAAAGACAAAGGAAAGCAATTCTATTTTCTTTTTCATAATGGCAAAGTGGGACTCAACATTGTAGCATGTAGGCCACAATGGATGCTGTGATGGCAGGTTCAATGACATAACGCACTTCAAAAAAATGACGAATATACATCACTGAATTGGTATTGGAGATACGGGCTATTTGTTTTCACCACAAATGTTTTCTTGTTTCTAATTATTATAAGTGGCCCTCTTCTCAGTAAATTGAAACAATCAATAGGTGAGATTCAGAGTATTCAAGCGTATTGAAAATGTGGAACACCTGAAATTGGAGCACCATAATTACAAGTGCACAAATGCCTTTGAAGAGTGTGTGTATGCGTATGTTTGGGGGAAAAGATTCAGCATGCTTTAAATCATGCAATTAAAGCATCCGAAGGTTAAGAACAGTGGAGCGGCTGTTTGCCGTCCCCTACCCTCACGCTAAGTTTATGGGAATGTGAAAAAAACATCGGCGAGTAACTCACTCCACTCCAGCTCCCTGCAGTCCAGAAGGCGCCGCTGTCCGGCTGCGCTGACGGGGCAGGGCCCACATGTCCGGGGATTCGGTCAGGGTCGCTGCTCTCGCTCCCCTGGATGGGCCAGTCTGTGGCTGGACGGTCCGTGCCTATGGGACCCAGCTTGGCAGACATCAGGATTTCATTGAAGTCCATTTCTGACCACAGGGGTGAGGGAGTGTGAGAGCTGGCCTCCCCTGGACTGGGACCTGTGGTTTCAAACACAGCGGCGGCGACTTGCGTGGGGTCAGCGGGGAGGTTGGCGGCTTGTTCAGACCTGGCTGCGGCTGCTGGTGAAAACTGCGATGGGGGTTGTGTGTTTTTCTCCAGATACGTTGGGGGTGGGGTTTCAGCTGCAGCC
The DNA here is from genome assembly GCA_022702515.1 of Ilyophis sp. 1 JC-2022. Lineage (NCBI taxonomy): Eukaryota > Metazoa > Chordata > Actinopteri > Anguilliformes > Synaphobranchidae > Ilyophis > Ilyophis sp. 1 JC-2022. Next base: position 14,032,911 of record CM040399.1, on the reverse strand, counting down.
TGAGAGGATGACGGGACCTGACTTTTGGGAACTGGATCAGATTGGTCCAGAGAGAAAGGACCTGAGGTATCTGTGCGCTCTGTGTGTTCAATGACCCACTTCAACGGCCTAGTTTCTGCCTCTTCAGCCTGTGCTTCTTTTGCGCTATACCGATCAGGCATGTCTGTGGGCAGCCGTTCACCTCCGAGGTCCCTGCTCTGCCAGTCATATGTGGGTTCTGCAGCTGTTGCTGGAGTTTCAGTGTTGGCCTGACTATCCTCATTGGTTTCAATGTGAAACGGCAGACTATCAGGGGCGGTCCCCTGGGGAGGTAACGGTCTTCCCCAGTCACCTTGGGTGTTGCCGTGAGTATTCTCATCTATGCGCTCAGTCTCGCTTCTACTCGGACCGTGCACATGGATCCTGACATCATGCACGTCCACCCATTCTCCACCAATCAGACCCTTGGGAAGTTCTCCAGTGCTGTGATCTTGGCCTACAGGAACTTCCATCATGTCTACATGCAGTGAATCAGCATCCTCATATTGGCTCTCAATAGCTTCATAGCCAGCTTTGGCTTTGTCAATATGCATTCCTTCTTGTGCGATTCTCCCTAAGGCATCATGGGAGAGCCTCGCCTCTGGCTCCTCCCTCTTACTGGAGCCGTACACATCTTTGGAAGGTCCCATCTCAGCAGACACTGAGGTGTGGACTGTCCCATGGTAATGAGTGAGGTCGACATCACCATTTGAGGCTCTCCGCCTTTGCGAGAAGCTGGGCGTGGAAATGAGGGACTCCGGCACGGACGTGGTGGAAACCAGCAGGAAATAGTCCTCCGAATCAAACCCGTCCTCCTCGTTTTCATTCTGGATCTCGGTGGGCTTCTCTGTCGGGATGTCGACTCGACCCTCTGCATGACCCAGTGGTAAAACAGCGGGGGTCTTTGGGGCCTCGTCTTTGCCGGTCTGGGTTGTGGTCCGGACACCGGGCGGTTGATCTCGGGCAGCGGTAGGCAAAGGCGAGGTAACAGCCGGCGCATCGGTGGCCCTTTCCATGTGATCATTCTTTACCGTGACAGTGCTGGGATCAGACTTCCCTTCCTGATCAGCTCCTCGACCGCCCCCCACATCGTTCCTCACATTCCCACCCTTGTTCTCAAAGCTCGGGTCAAAGTCATAAGACAGATCTTCGTGAAACTTGATGAAGTTGTAGTCGTAGTAGAAGTCGTCGACCTGGACATTGTTGCTGCTGTCAATGTGGTTGTCGCCCGTCTGCTGGATGTGATTGTGCGGAGAGAAATCCCCTCCGAGGATGTCGTTGGGGTCACCGCCACGGCTTCTGGGGGATGGGTGGGCCCTCGTACTTCCTTGTCCGGGTTTTGGTAAGCGGTTGCCGTCGGGTATGGAGTTGATATCGCCGAACACCTCTCTGCTGGATGAGCCACTGCCCGACCATTCGGTGCCGAAGTCGTCCGCAGTCTTCGGGCAGTCTGGTGCCTGGCAGGGCTTTTCGGATTTAGGCCTCTTCTTCGGATCACAGTCGGTTCCAGTGTTTTGCATGCAAATCACATCACGGCTCTGCAGTCCCCCACCACATGTCACAGAGCACTGCAGAAGAGCACTCCAATTATTCTTAGCAAAAAGAGAGGGGTTGCCAACAATGACTAATATTACCAATGACAAAGAGAAATCACAACAGGCTGGTTTGGAAAGAAAACACACATGCAGTATAAGGTAAATGGCAACAACATCAATTATGTCTCCACGCAAACCTAATTGTCGACAGACATCCCTCTGATATGGTCTACACTGCAAAAAATGTTTAAGACTTTTAAGACTTGTAATGAGACTTAAAATCTTATTTGTTTTCCTCAAAAGTGGAAAATATTAGCTTGTTTTATTTTTTACTTGACGTGAAATTATCTTACTCCACTGGCAAATCTTGAAATGAGTAAAAATATCTCAGCCCACTGGCAGATAGTTTGCTTTATTTAGAAAATATAATAAATTGTGCAAAGAATCAGTAGATTTCTTTTCATTCTGGAGTGCTGACTCTGTGGGAACCTTTGATTCGTTCTGTTCAGACACTCCTCTGATTCGCTTGCTGCTCTGTGGGACTTGAGTTATGTGACTTTTGATGTACCCATGCACCTAGGAGCTGCTCCATCATGCGACTGACATGCTAATTCAGGTAAATCCGCAGCGGAAAAAAATATGCATTTTACTGCCAGGCTTGACTTCATCTAAGGAGGCAACGCCAAAAGGCTGGGTGGAGCTGACAGATGATAAAAAAATCAGTTTGGTTACTTAATTTTCTCAAAAACTTTGAAGAGGTTGACAGTTAGTTCAGGTCCCGTGTTTCATAGCTGGCTCACTACTGATTTCACAGCTTGTTTTGGCGACTAATGGCTAAACTATGGGAATACATTGTTTTTGTGTTTATCTCACGTCAGAACGGATGATTGATTATTCCCCTGAGAAACATGGTTATAAAAAGGTTCCTACTCTCTTAGCCAGGCAAAGAAAGCCTCCTCCATGCCTATGTGATCAGTAGGATATATTGATGGAGTATTCTGCACTATGGTGTTAGTCCTGAGCCCTGGACAAACTAAAAGCAGGTTTGAATTATACCAGTTCTCCTGGGTGCGGGATTTGGTACAAAGTGCTGCTTCAGCGAGGAGAAAAGATCCAAAGCAAAACTGCATTTAGACATCATGATACTTCTGTACTTAGACATCATGATACTTCTGTACTTAGACATCATGATACTTCTGTACTTAGACATCATGATACTTCTGTACTTAGACATCATGATACTTCTGTACTTAGACATCATGATACTTCTGTACTTAGACATCATGATACTTCTGTACTTAGACATCATGATACTTCTGTACTTAGGCATCATGATACTTCTGTACTTAGACATCATGATACTTCTGTACTTAGACATCATGATACTTCTGTACTTAGGCATCATGATACTTCTGTACTTAGACATCATGATACTTCTGTACTTAGACATCATGATACTTCTGTACTTAGACATCATGATACTTCTGTACTTAGACATCATGATACTTCTGTACTTAGACATCATGATACTTCTGTACTTAGACATCATGATACTTCTGTACTTAGGCATGACAAATTCTCTCCAGATTCTTTCAGTCACCAATTCCTTGATGAAAGCATTTGGGGGAAGTTGTTGATGAGAAATCTATTTATATTTCATTTTATCTTTGTTTATTTGAATTGCTCCCTGTTCTTCTGTGTTTTTGCCAACTTGGATGTTATTTCTTTCATTCGCAATCTTACATTGTTCCTTTCTATGAAATGTCTATGAAAGGTTGTATTTGCATAATCATCCTCTTTGCTGTATTAGTTAGTATTTAAATTGTTTTAAAATTATTATTCAAATATACATTCCAAATGATCATTTTTTTATGGGAGCAACATAATACATTTCCTGGGTATTTGTCAAATAGATACTTTCACTTGAACTGTAACAATCATTGCATGATTCTATTTTTTGTGGTCTAGAAAGGACCTGCAGTTGGCTGGAAGCCACTTATCAAAATGTTTGGTCATTCAGTTGCTAGCACTTCTACGGAAATACTTTTTATTGCAGTAATTCTTTGAAGAAGTGGGGGAGAAATCATACTGATCTAGAAACAGCAATGAGCTGGAATTCATTAATAAAACTGACTTCCCAAAATTCTGGAAAATTATTTCTAGAACAAACAAAAAAGTGCATTTCAACAAGATAAAGTTTTTTTAGGTCACTGGTACTGGAAATTGTCGATACACCCATTTTTAATTGTGAGTTAAAGCAAAGGAAACATGTCAATTGTATTGAGATCAATTTCCTTAAAATGTGTGCTTTGGTTTATGTGCTTTTAATGCGAATGGCATGATCAAAATACACAGGAAAATAAATAACACAAGGGAACACGGTACTGAAGGCTACTCTCTGGGGTTGGTTTAAACTCTCGCTAAATTAGGTCGCTGTCGCAGGTGCGTACCCTCCAGTAATCGACTGGACCTCAGCCGGCCCTCAGTACATAAACATGGGGCTAATGTCAAACCCGGAAAAATAGAAGACATTTGATGGTGCTCCTGGGTGGGGGAGGAGGGGGCAGGAAGTGGTCTCCACTGCTTACAGTACATGACTGAGTGTACAAGAGTGCCAGTAAACTGCAAACACGAGCAAAGGAAAAGCTGTGTGGAGTTCATGTGTGCGGGTTATGAGAGCAGTGTGTGTGCTCTGTGTGTGTGTGTGCTTCAGCCACAGTGCTCTGTGTGTGTGCGCTCTCTGTGTGTGTGCTTCAGCCACAGAGCTCTGTGTGTGTGTGTGCTTCAGCCACAGCGCTGTGTGTGTGTGTGCTTCAGCCACAGTGCTCTGTGTGTGTGTGCTCTCTGTGTGTGTGCTTCAGCCACAGAGCTCTGTGTGTGTGTGTGCTTCAGCCACAGCGCTCTGTGTGTGTGTGCTTCAGCCACAGTGCTCTGTGTGTGTGTGTGCTTCAGCCACAGCTCTCTGTGTGTGTGTGCTTCAGCCACAGCGCTCTGTGTGTGTGTGTGCTTCAGCCACAGCGCTGTGTGTGTGTGCTTCAGCCACATCGCTCTGTGTGTGTGTGCTTCAGCCACAGCTCTGTGTGTGTGTGTGTGCTTCAGCCACAGCGCTGTGTGTGTGTGCGCTCTCTGTGTGTGTGCTTCAGCCACAGCGCTGTGTGTGTGTGTGTGCTTCAGCCACAGCTCTCTGTGTGTGTGTGCTTCAGCCACAGCTCTCTGTGTGTGTGTGTGCTTCAGCCACAGCGCTCTGTGTGTGTGTGCTCTCTGTGTGTGTGCTTCAGCCACAGCGCTGTGTGTGTGTGTGCTTCAGCCACAGCTCTCTGTGTGTGTGTGCTTCAGCCACAGCTCTCTGTGTGTGTGTGCTTCAGCCACAGCTCTATGTGTGTGTGTGCTTCAGCCACAGCTCTCTGTGTGTGTGTGTGCTTCAGCCACAGCGCTGTGTGTGTGTGTGCTTCAGCCACAGCGCTCTGTGTGTGTGTGTGCTTCAGCCACAGCGCTGTGTGTGTGTGTGTGTGCTTCAGCCACAGCTCTCTGTGTGTGTGTGCTTCAGCCACAGCTCTCTGTGTGTGTGTGTGCTTCAGCCACAGCGCTGTGTGTGTGTGCGCTCTCTGTGTGTGTGCTTCAGCCACAGCGCTGTGTGTGTGTGTGCTTCAGCCACAGCTCTCTGTGTGTGTGTGCTTCAGCCACAGCTCTCTGTGTGTGTGTGTGCTTCAGCCACAGCGCTCTGTGTGTGTGTGCTCTCTGTGTGTGTGCTTCAGCCACAGCGCTGTGTGTGTGTGTGCTTCAGCCACAGCTCTCTGTGTGTGTGTGCTTCAGCCACAGCTCTCTGTGTGTGTGTGCTTCAGCCACAGCTCTATGTGTGTGTGTGCTTCAGCCACAGCTCTCTGTGTGTGTGTGTGCTTCAGCCACAGCGCTCTGTGTGTGTGTGCTCTCTGTGTGTGTGCTTCAGCCACAGCGCTGTGTGTGTGTGTGCTTCAGCCACAGCTCTCTGTGTGTGTGTGCTTCAGCCACAGCTCTCTGTGTGTGTGTGCTTCAGCCACAGCTCTCTGTGTGTGTGTGCTTCAGCCACAGCTCTCTGTGTGTGTGTGTGCTTCAGCCACAGCGCTCTGTGTGTGTGTGCTCTCTGTGTGTGTGCTTCAGCCACAGCGCTGTGTGTGTGTGTGCTTCAGCCACAGCTCTCTGTGTGTGTGTGCTTCAGCCACAGCTCTCTGTGTGTGTGTGTGCTTCAGCCACAGCTCTGTGTGTGTGTGTGCTTCAGCCACAGCTCTCTGTGTGTGTGTGTGCTTCAGCCACAGCGCTGTGTGTGTGTGTGCTTCAGCCACAGCGCTCTGTGTGTGTGTGTGCTTTGTGTGTGTGCTTCAGCCACAGTGCTCTGTGTGTGTGTGCTCTCAGCCACAACGCTCGCTGTGTGTGTGTGCAGCTCTCTGTGTGTGTGTGCTTCAGCCACAGCGCGGAAGTGCGGACAAGATGGTGACACAGGACTACTGAACACTCCAAATGGGGGAAAATTCTTGTAAAAACCCACCCCGCCAACAAAAAAAAAGCTGTTGTTTTAGATGAAACTTTGTGTTTGAATTCAGGGCAGACGCACAGCAGAGGAAACATACGAATGGCAGAGGAGACATGTCTGTAATGCATCTCTAGTGTGTCAAAGCAAAGCTTCTGAACCAGTTTGAAGAAGACTCATTCCTTTCTCACACTTCTCTTCACAAGAACAGCGAGCGATGCGTCGGAAGGTGAGAGTGTGAAAGCGGAGTGAGCCTTCCCTTATGAGACGCCCCGTTTTTCCCTGCGTCGGCCGGTCAGGACGGCTCCCCCGAGCTCTGGTTCTCACCTCTGACCAGTTGCCCGCGGTCCAGTCTGAGGGGCAGGGCACGTGTGCGTTGCACGGGGTAACGGTCTCCGGGAGGGGCAGGTGCTGGCACTCGGTGGGCTGCAGGGCACGCTGCCCCTCCAGGCTCACGCTCTGAATGCACAGCGCCGTCCTCTTGGCGGTCCCCGTGTCCCCGCACGTCGTGGAACACTTCTGCCACTCTCCCACCCACCATCTGGACAAGAATGGCAAGAATTTTCAGCGGCCGGCACAACACCCCAAGTGTCCGCCGCAACAACGGCTCCCTTCACAAAGGCGGAAAAAATGTAGCGCTACTCTTTTTTTCCCCCCCCAGCCTTGAATTGAATTACAGTGAGGAGTCTATGCAATGGCACTTAAACCTGACTGCAAGCACTCAGCCAAGACCGAGCTCCACTGCAGACCTTGAAGTCGCTCACTTTTCGCTTCGTCTCGCTTCGTCTCGCTCTGTTCTCGCCCGCTGCGGGAACGGCGCGCTCACCTGGCTGGGCACAGCTCCTCGTTACAGCTGGCGCGCTTGTCGTCGGGGCGGGTCGCCGGGTCGCAGTAGCGCTCCTCCACTAATCCAGATGTCCGCTCCAGGCAGTGGACGATCTGCCGCTGCACACCTGGCAGAGAGACGGGGGGCGATGCACAGCTGCTGTAAAGACGCATGTGGAAGTCTCCCAAACACAAACCACATGGCTGACAAACACAATTAGGCAGACTAAGATGTAGTCACGTACAGTGCATAAAAGCTGGTGTGGTGTTCTCACACACACACACAAACACACACATGAATATACACATACATGCAGAGTTACTAGCGAGTTACTAGCGAGAAACAGGAGAATAGGGAGAAAGACTGTAGCCAGAGCTGAAGCAGATGTGAATGGTACAGGCACAGTGCCAGGGACTCTGGAATGCTGTAATTACATGACCTTTTCCATCCCGACGGCAGCAGCTTCAGCGCAGGAAATCAGCGTTACAGCGATAACGCCGCCGTGATTAAAGCGCAAAGGAATAATGAATTATTCACCGAGCCGGTTATTCTCATTCTTACAATGACAATAGACGAGAAACGGGAATTCTATTGCGGAAAATAGAATGAGATCAGAGAATGGGTGGCTTCAGAGTGAGGACAGAGCCGGGAGCCGGAGCCGTTTAGTCACAGGTTCAGCGGGGCTGACGTGCACATCTATGTGATCGTCTTGATGTTTCTCTTTTCCCATCTGTGTCTGCGAGCACCACCCTCTCCAGCCTCTCCAGCCTCTCCAGCCTCTCCAGCCTCTCCACCTCTCCACCCTCTCCAGCCTCTCCACCCTCTCCACCTCTCCACCCTCTCCAGCCTCTCCAGCCTCTCCACCCTCTCCAGCCTCTCCACCCTCTCCAGCCTCTCCACCCTCTCCACCCTCTCCACCCTCTCCAGCCTCTCCAGCCTCTCCACCCTCTCCAGCCTCTCCAGCCTCTCCAGCCTCTCCACCCTCTCCACCCCCTCCAGCCTACCACTATCATCACGCTGACTTATGCCTTTGTTGCCGAACCAGAGCAGAAGTGGATTCGGAAAATGCAAAAAAAGAAGTAATGCAATGCATGAAAGAGACTGAAATTAAATGGATCCAATAGGAACAGGGTGCATAAAGGAAGGATATCATCAGACATGGGGCTCAGTACAGAATACGGAGAAAGAGAGGGAACAATGCCCAGTTTGACTGAACGTCTTTCCAAGCGCTTAGTCACGCATCACGCTCATTCTGCAATGCTGAGGGCTAAGATGCATGCGACAGACAGCCTGCTTGAGGAATGTGTCCTTCATACGAATAGTGGCTCTTTCGTCTGTGACATTTACCCCAGGATTCAATCAAATCCACCAGGTCATCATGAGAAAAAGCTTAATACAAAAAAACAACTGCTTGATAGGGCGGCTGTGGCTCAGGAGGTAGAGCGGGGCGTCCGCTGATCGCAGGGTTGGCGGTTCAATCCCCGGCTCCTCCTGTCCACATGTCGAAGTGTCCTTGGGCAAGACACTGAACCCCAAATTGCTCCCAATGAGCAGGCTAGCACCTTGCATGGCAGCTGCTGCCATTGGTGTGTGAATGTGTGTGTGAATGCGTGAGTGAGAGGCCATTGTAAAGCGCTTTGGATAAAGGCGCGATATAAGTGCAGTCCATTTACCATTTACAAAGAAAAATTACGATGGTTGCAAAGTCGCTCAAGAACAAAGTCATTTTGGGTCGTATAGACCTTAACATAATAGGAAAGTTAAACAAAACTAATAAAACACAATAAGTAAATACATAAGAGAAATGCTTATTGCTTGTATTGACAGAATCCTCTTAGTTCGCGATCGTATATGTGCTAGAAGTGCTTTGAGACCGTGCTTTGAGTGAATGGAGAGCGACAAATACCCTATTCTGGATTATCACCCCAGGGTCGCACAGAGCAACTAACGAACATATTTCACCACCATTTAGACTCATATCATGGCCAGGTAACTACACAACCCAAAGTTCTACAAAAGTTCAGTTGTGCTTTAATCTAGATCAGGGGAAAGTTCTTATAAGTTTGGGTAAATTCTCCAGCAAAGAAGGGCTGTGCTGATGCCATCTGGAAGGCAGTCACACATCAAGGCAGCAACCTGGTG